>JASFDH010001686.1:0-13625 GCA_036937195.1 Nidularia pulvinata
GCGAATCTAGCTGAGACGTACCGCAACCAAGGCCGCTTCGACGAGGCGGAGAAGCTCTACGTCGCGGTGGTAGAGGCAAGAAAGCGGTCGCTTGGCGAGGAGCATCCCAACACACTCTGTAGTATTGCGAACTTGGCGGGGACGTACTGGAACCAGGGTCGTTTTGACGAAGCGAAGAAGATCTTCGTCACAGTGGTAGAGGCAAAAAAACGTGTGCTTGGCGAGGAGCATCCCTCCACGCTCAATAGCATCATGAACCTGGCAGTGACGTGTAGGAACCAGGGCTACTTCAACGAGGCAGAGAAGCAATATATCTCAGTGGTGAAGGTCATCAAGCGGGTGCTTGGCGAGGAGCACCCCTCCACACTCACAAGCCTCGCGAACCTGGCGGAGACGTACAGGAATCAAGGCCGCTTCAACGAGTCGGAGAAGCTCTATGTCACAGTGGTGGAGGCCATGAAACGGGTGCTTGGCGAGGAGCATCCCTCCACACTCAGCAGCATCGCCAGTCTGGCGGGGACATACAGGAGCCAGGGCCGCTTCGAAGAGGCAGAGAAGCTCTACGTCATGGTGGTAGAAGTAAGAAAGCGGGTTCTTGGCAAGGAGCATCCCTCCACACTCAGTAGTATAGCGAACTGGGCGGCGACCTACAGGAATCAGGGCCGCTTCGACGAGGCGGAGAAGCTCGAAGTCGCAGTGGTGGAAGCAAAGAAGCGGGTGCTCGGTAAGGATCATCCCGACACACTCAGTAGCATCGCGAACCTCGCGGTGACGTACAGAACTCAGGGCCGCTATGATGAGGCGGAGAAACTCTTCGTCGCCGTATTGGAGACAAGAAAACGGGTACTTGGCGAGGAGCATCCTGACACTCTCAATACCATCGCGGACCTAGCGGGAACGTTCTACAACCAGAGCCGCTTCGACGAGGCAGAGAAGATCTATGTCGCAGTGGTAGAGAAAATGAAGCGGGTGCTTGGCGAGGAGCATCCCTCCACGCTCAGTAGCCTCGCGAACATGGCAGGAACGTACTGGAACCAGGGACGCTCCGATGAGGCGGAGCAGCTCGAAGTCTCAGTGGTGGAGGCAAAGAAGCGGGTGCTCGGCATGGATCATCCTGACACAATCAGTAGCATCGCGAACCTGGCGGTGACTTACAGAACCCAGGGCCGCTCCGATGAGGCGGAGAAGCTCTTCGATGTGGTGGTGGAGACAAGAAAACGGGTACTTGGAGAGGAGCATCCCGACACACTTACAAGCATCGCAAACCTAGCAGGGACATATTGCAACCAGAGCCGCTTCGACAAGGCAGAGAAGCTCTATGTCGCAGTGGTGGAGGCTATGAAGCAGATACTTGGCCAGGAGCATCCCGACACGCTGAGCAGTATCGCGAACCTGGCTGCGACGTACAGGAATCAAGGCCGCTTCGATGAGGCGGAGAAGATCTGCGTTATGGTGGTGGAGGCAAGGAAGCGGGTGCTTGGCTGGGAGCATCCCTGCACACTCAGTAGCATCGCCAATCTGGCGGGGATATATAGGAGCAAGAGCCACTTTGAAGAAGCAGAGAAGCTCTACGCCATAGTGGTAGAAGCAAGAAAACAGGTGCTTGGCAAAGAGCATCCCAACACGCTCTATAGCATTGCGAACCTGGCGGGGACGTACTGGAACCAGGGCCGTCTTGACGAGGCGGAGAAGCTCGACATCGCAGTGGTGTCGGCAATGAAGCGGGTACTTGGTGAGGAGCATCCTTCCACACTTAGTAGCACCGCGAACATCGCTATGGAGTACAGGAATCAGGGTCGCTTCGACGAGGCGGAGAAGCTCTACGTCGCTGTAGTGGAGGCAAGACAGCGGGTGCTTGGCAAGGAGCATCCTAACACGCTCAGTAGCATCGCGGACTTGGCGGGGACATACTGGCATCAGGGCCGCTTCGAAGAGGCGGAGAAGCTTGAAATCACAGTGGTGGATGCAAGGAAGCGGATGCTTGGCGAAGAGCATCCCTCCACACTTAGTGGCATCGCCAACCTGGCAGGGACATACAGAAGCCAGGGCCGTTTCGAAGAGGCCGAGAAGCTCCTCGTCGCGGTAGTGGCGGCAAGAAAGCGGGTGCTTGGTGAGGAACATCCTAGCACGCTTAGTAGCATTGCGAACTTGGCTTCGACGTCCAGGAATATGGGCCGCTTCAAAAATGCGAAGCCCCGTTCACCGGTGAAACATGAGCACATCCGCCGCTCGGGCATTCAGCCTCCGGGAGAAAGTAAGCCGTCCAATACCGTGCGGTATTTCTTCGGTGCGGCGGAGAAGCGCCATGTAGCGATGGTGGAGGTAAACAAGCACGTGCTTTGGGCACGCGGGAGTGGCGCTGTTGCTGCTACATCTGTCTGCGCTGTCCGCACCGCCTACTCGGGCATTCAGTACCGAGTGAAAGTGAGCCGTCCAATACCTTGTGTTATCGCATTCTAATTCGCTCTTTCTCGTAGCGGTTGCCGTAGAGAAAAAGTACCTTTGCAGCCTTAACCGTACTCTTCGGGGTTTGCTTAATTAGAACCCTTTCTCAATGAGACTCTGATTAATTGCTGCTTAAGCAACACCTTTAACCAGAATATTGATGCTTTTGTTCATCTGGCATTCTTAATATTCAGTTTAAACATTGATTTATCAGAGAGACTGTGTTGAACACCTTAGCTCGTATTCATAACGAGGAACAACATTAATGAAAGGCATCATAAAAATGGCTAATACTACAATCACCCAGCACTTGGGAGGCGCACTTCGATTGCCTACAATGTTTCAGGTAGGAAAGTAGGGCAAGTTTCAATGAAATTCACTCGGATACTAAGACAGTAGGGGATCATGAGAGAACAGCATAGAACCCAGTGAAGGTATGAAATAAATACTGACCGCAGACTCCATAGTCCCAATAATTCTTGCCGAGCCGCGTTAGTATTTCCTTTGTTTAGTGGCATCGTAGCAAAGCAATAAATTGGTGACAGCGATAAGGCCAACGGAAGTAATTCGCAACGACACAATTTGCAACTTGTCTCAACGACCAAACACCACAAGTACACCAGTAATCACACCAAAAATCCGAACCCAAGACTCAAAAATTCCAATAAGCCCCAAACCTAAGCCCATACAGAATGAAAATAAGGAAGACGATGAGCATTATTAGTTAAAATACAAGCGGGTCTGAGACAATATAGATCCATCGTTCCACGCGCAGGCGTTCCGTGGAATGGTAGGCAAGGGCGTGCGGCGGCGATATGTACGAAAGTATATACATACGTGTCAGGCGTTCGTGAGGGTATGCGTGTGCGTGCGTAAGGAGGTCACGGGGGAGGAGTGGAAGGTGGACTGGGTGTGGATGGAGGGAGATGTGCGGATGAGATCCGGGGAATGGGCGGGGAAGGGGGTGACTAGAACAAGTCTTCGAGGGTCATTTGTTTCACAATGTCCTAGAGGTCAAGAGATCTGAGTATCTGATACAACCAGCGGAAGGGAAGGAAGAGAGAACAAAGAAAGAAGGAAGAATAAGAGGAGGGAGGAACGTACCGTGTTTGACACGGTCTGCGCGAACTCTTCGAAACTGAGCTTGCCGTCCCCGTCTTGGTCCGCTTCCATGATTGTCTTGTCGACGATTTGCTGGAGTTGTTGGTCCTAGGAGATAGAAGGAGGATGTCAATATGAGTCATATTGGCACCGTGTAAGGAACAAGATGAAGGTGGTAGATTTTGGAGAATGAGAATAGAATATGTCGTCGATTTAGGCCCCAGAGACGAAGAGAAAATGTAGACACGGGGAAAGTAAGGGTGCATGGATCAAGTGGGATGGAGCGCCCAAGTGAAGAGGGATGGAGCGCGCGGGTAAATGGGAAATGGACGGATCAGGGGCGGGCGCTTAGGTATAGGGGCGAGAGGAGTGCCGGAGAGATGGGGTGGAGGCGAAAGAAGGTAGGGATGGATGGATAGAAGGAGATAGGCTCAGAAATACAGGGAAGATGGGAGATTGCACGGTAGAAGAGAACGACAAGGAAGCAAAGCCGAAAAAGCGAGCATGTTGGAAGTGACGAAGAGGCACAAATCCAGCTCACCTTCAAGTTACTCCCTACCATCATCTTCAGCACCAAAAACAGCTCCCCGTTCGAGATATACCCATCGCGATCCACATCATACACCTTGAACGCAACTACGCGCCCAGCCCTAATTAGCGCCTAATAACTAGAGGGGGAAATACAAAGCAGACATACACCGTAACTTCTCCTCTCGCCCGCCCCGACTGCTGAACGCGCTCAGGCCGCCGACAAACTCCTGGAAGTCGACCGTTCCGCCGCCACTAGAAATAAGAAATCACAATCAGCCTGAGTCCCTGGAAGGGGAGGGACAGAGGGCAGAGGGGAACGCACTCCTCATCGAAGATTGCGATCATGCGCGACGCCAGCGGGTTCGTCGCGATCTGCGGTATTTGCACGAACTCCTCGCGGTCGATCGAGCCGGAGCCGTCACTGCACACACACAATTAACCCTGAAGTGGATACGGATAAGTGACACGCCGCGCACCTGTCGAGCTTCATGAACCGCTTCTTTAGTCGTTCGAGCTCTGGTTGGGTGACTGCCTCCTGTATAATGAGATGGGATTCTGCATTGAAGGGGGCAGTAACGCACAGTTCGACCGCTTCTCCATGTCCTCCATAAACTGCGATGCTGTATTACAAGAAACCTAATCAGATTACTCTGCCTCGCGACGAATGGGAAGGGGGACGTACGAGATTGACCCATGGTAGTTAGCTGATCTTATGGTATGGGCGCGCGGGGAGGTATATAGCAGTGGGCGTGTGATAAGAGGAGGAGGACGAGGATGAAGAACAGTGAGTAGGGAAGAGCTGTTGGAGGCGGATGTGGATCGTGAACAGGAAGGGTCCGTCAATTTACGCTTGACACTCGTGAGACTATTGCACGTGCCACGCGCGCCTCCCCCTCTCCCTCCTCTGCATCCACCTCCTCCTCATCTTCCTCTCACCCCTCAGCATGTCCGCTCTACATCCCCCGCAACCCGACTCAGACTCAGAAGACGACGACTACGTCCCCCCCGCTGAAAATACCAACGGCGACGGTTCGGCTCCCCACCCTCCCCCAGCGCCCCCTAGTATCTCACTAGTGTGCCTGTGCAGATTCCGACTCTGACTCTGACGCGGAGGAGCCCGACGCGAAGCGCGCGCGTACGGAGACGCTAGTAGCGAATGCCGAGGAGGAGGAGGTCAAGAAGAGGTATGCTGTATTCATGTGCCGCGCCTCTTTCACGGTGTGTTCATGGGATAAGTGCAGTGCGCGCGCAGAGCTGTGGTCGAGCTTCCAATCTTCCGTGTCTACTCCCGATCCTCCACTACCCAAGTCCGCCCCAAAGAAGATGGTGAAGGTGGAGAAACGATACCTCTTCGCAGGTGAAGAAGTTATGTAAGTCCCCTTTCTTCCTCCTTTCGAATTACACCATTCATACCCATCCCAGCGAAGTTACCGAAGTCCCTGAAGACTCTGCGGACGCTAAGAAGTGGCCTCGATGGCAACCGGTCGAGGAATCAGCAACCTCGTCATCTTCCTCCGCAACGCCTACATCCCAACTTCCCACTTCCTCCGCGTCCCAGTCCGCTCCTCCTCCTGCCTCCTCCTCATCTCCCTCCCCTGCTCCCTCCTCCTCCGCTACTACCTCTATACCTGCACCCCAACCCAAAAAGAAGCCCGGCCCGCGCAAACCGAAAACCACTCTCGCCCCACTCCCCTCCTCCTCTCAAAAAGCGAAAAAGCTCACCACTCTTGACAAGTCCGCACTCGACTGGCAAGCGCACCTCCAGGCGGGGGCGGGGGACGGGATCAAGGACGAACTAGAGGCGAACCGGAGGGACGGAGGATATCTCGAGAAGGTGGCGTTTTTGGAGCGCGTGGAGGAGAGGAAGGGGGTGAGATTAGAGGAGGGGAAGGGGGGGAAGAGGAGGAGGGGGTAGATATGGGAGGATCAGTTTGGGGTTTAATGTATTGAAGGAGAAAGCAGACCGTATATCTTGGCTTTGAGCGGTAGGAGGGAAGGTGTAGACATGATGGAGGAGAGAATAGGTGAGATCGTTTTTGCACTTTCTTGGAGGAGGTACTGATGTACAGTAAATAGGCCGTGCATCTTGGACTCTTGTATTATACCGGATTTATCAACTATTTTGTGCCCTCGAAGATCTACTCGTATTTTCCGCAAATGGGCCTGCCGGACCATCCCTCCAAATATATTCCCTTTTGAGTGTCTTTTTTCTCGCCTTTCCTCGATGCTCCATACGTCCATGTTGGCCTGTAGGTGGTGTTTGATGCATAAACCTTTACAGCACTTATCCACACCACCCTCGTCCCACTCGATCCTTATCAATCATACAGCAAATAGAGCCAACCTTAGGCAGGTGCTCTGCTGATCATCTTCCTTAGTCACGTATCTATCGCAGGTGACTACTTTCAATTCTATATACTCTTTCCCGCTACTCATACAATATTCATCCCCTAGATATCTCATTCTGCCTATGAGTTTCATGATTCGCTACTGTCTATTAGGAAGTCCCCTAACACATTTCGTCGTATACCATTCTCGCTCTCAACGAGCGCATATGCATAATGTGCGTTATGTACCTCCATCTAATCTTGTGCTAGAACTTTGCCCGATATCCTCAGATTCAGTCCTACGCTTTTTAGTGTATCGCAGGTGAGCATTCTCAGTCGATTATGTTCGTATACAGTAGATGACTGTTGATACAGCATTATTTCCCTTAGGTGCCCTTCATTTCGCCTCAGGGATCGGGACCGAAGATAAGAGGGACACCGTTGACCACCTTGTCCTTCGTCAGGCCATCAAACGCGACCTCGGCAATGTCATCCCCAGAAATGAAGTGCCTTTTCCCATTCCCAGTCGCAGAGAAGATCGTGTCCATATCTCGGATTGCAGGCGGATACCCTTCAGCAACTGCGCCGCGCTCATCAGCACAAAGCACTTCACGCCCTTGTTCATCGAGAGGCCGATGAACGGCTTCATTAGGGGGAACATGTCCGCAATCGGCAGCACGACCATGTACACGCGGCCGATGCGCGCGTCGGTGATGAACGGGTTTGCGAAGGTCGTGGGGTCGGTCCAGTTGAAGGCGACAGCAGGGAAGGGAGAATTGGGCACGGTGCTCAAGCGCGAGGTGACGAGCATCAGATGTTGGGCTGCGTCGCGATACGGTTCCCGACTTTGGCTTGTGCGCCGATGAGGAGGATGATTATGGTGGGTTGGGTGAGTTGGGTGGGCTTTGGGTGAGTGTAGCTTTCATATTCGTGTTGGACTGGCTTGTTTATATAGCTTCAGCGTAACACATACCGAGCTGTGATCTCGAGGCCCGACATTGTATTAGCGAATCAACAGGCTCGGTCGATCGTCGCGCTGATAGATTGACATGGTATGTATTTGTATTCCCTAATCCTCTACGCTATCTTACTCGCAATAAAATCCATCTCTAGAACATATCTCTACATAAGGCTTATCGTTATCTTCATTGGGCATTGCAGACCGAGGAAGGGGGAAGGATAACAACGCACTCGCTAAAATTCCACACTTAAAGCTGTTTAAAGGCTATCTCCGGCTCGCACTGCAGGCTCGCAGGCCAGGAGAGTTGGCGCATATGTATAGGACACACCACGTTTGGGCGGCTGTTGTGTATACTTCAGCGCTTAAATTTCCGCTGTCCCTGCAGTATTAGCAAGTGCGCGCTGGAAGCATGCTGTGTACGACCACGACTTCTGATGCTACGGTCTGTAAGTAAAAACGAGAACTCGCTTGGTAATCCTCAACTTCCTGGCTGCTACAAGTGAGTGTCGCACGTGCGTTTCATTGGGTTGACTTCATTAACAATTATTTACACAACCCTTCCTTCCTAAATATCCTCTCTCGCCTTCGGGATCCACAAATCCTTACTGGTCATAAAATAATCTTTCAGATGGTGTTTGCCTACCACCTTGTCCTTTGAGGAAAACCACTGCTCGTCAACCCCATTCGCAGCGTCTTGTTCGCACCCAACGAGTTCATGCGCGTAATCACTTGGCAATCCTACGCTTTGGTATATCTTAAGGCCTTCTTCTGGGGATAATTTCTTGTGCGTGATCTTCCTCCCCAGTACATCGGTGAGGATCTCAGCGATCTATTGAGAGCAGAGCCACCGTTTTCAGCATACGAGCATCGGACCAGCGATGGGTTATGTCATACCTCGTCGTAAGATTGGGCGTCTGGACCGAGAATGAGAGGGCCACTGTTGGACACCTTTTCACTCGTCAGTGCATCGAACGCGACTTCGGCGATGTCATCGCATGCAATGAAGCGCATCTTTCCGTCACCGGCAACAGAGAAGATCGAATCCATATCGCGGATCGAACGCAAATGTATCTGTTCGAAGTTCTCTATAGATCACGTCAAATAACATCTACCACTGAGGTGAAGTCGGGAAAACAGTATACCTTGGAACCACGTCGGGCGCAGCGCGACGTACTCGGCCCCTATGCTCTCAAGGTACGCGTGTACTTTCCCCATGGCGCGCCCGCCTTTTTCACTCTGTGCTGCGCTCAGAAGCACGAAGCGCTTGACACCCTTGGCTACCGCTAGCTCGATGAAGGGCTGCATGAGCGGCAGCATGTTTACAATCGGGGGCGCGACGAGATAGATGCGCTCGATATGCGCCTCCCCTTGGAAAGGGTTCTCGAATGTCGAGGGATCGGTCCAGTCGAAGGGGACTGCTTTGAAGGGAGAGTCGGGGGCAGATCCGCTACGTGACGTGACAAGGCCAGAGTAGTTGGCTGCGTGAAGGAGACGGGAGACCCTTAGGCCGACTTTGGCTTGGCCACCGATGATGAGAATGGTCATGATTTTAGTGATGGGAGTTGAGGAAAGCTGAGTGGGTGAGTATTGATTTACATTCTGATATCTGGAGTTGGCCATTTATATCAATGTGCACACAAAGCCATGATGCTGTTTGGGAATCAATTTTTCCGTCCGCCGCTGCGCCAATGTACAGTGGCATTCGGCAGGCATTTGCTTGGGTGATACATTCGATATCGGTGAATAGTAAGCCCCAGATTCCAAACACTGCATTTGTGATCAACGTGGGGTTTACGTGTATTGCTTACAGAACTGCTCTATCCTCAGCGTCTCTCACCCTTTGTTGGAGGTGTTAGCCCGTAGTTCGGTACGTACTTCATCACCACGAAATTCTTTATGATTATTCATATATTATATACAACTAATTTCTTTGTCACTTCGCCGTCGGAATCCACAGATCCTTATTGGCCACAAGGTAGTCCCTGAGATGACGCTTACCTACCACCTTGTCTTCAGAAGTGAACCACTTGTCCTCAATGCCATTCGCAGTATCCTGTTCGAATTCAACCAATTCATCCGCGTAATCGGACGGCACTCCTGCGCTTTTGTACAGCTTGATTCCCTCTTCTGGTGATAATTTCTTGTGAGTGATCTTTCTGCCCAGTATTTCAGTGAGGATCTCAGCTATCTATTTAGAACGGGGGTATCACTTTTAGATTATCATCGCCGGACCAGGGAATTACCATGCCATACCTCATCATAAGATTGGGCATCGGGTCCGAGAATAAGAGGGCCGCTGCTGGACACCTTTTCGCTCGTTAATGCGTTGAAAGCCACTTCGGCAATGTCATCGCTAGCAATAAAGCGCATCTTTCCATCCCCCGCGACAGAGAAGATGGAGTCCGTATCACGAATTGCACGCAGATGTGCCTCCTCGAAATTTTCTATAGATCCACGTCAGGAAATTTTCATTACTGCGAAGAAACGTCACAAAAACATACCTTGGAACCACGTCGGGCGCAGCGCGACATGCTTAACACCGATGCTCTCAAGATACGCGTGTATTTTTCCCATAGTGTGCCCGCCCTTCTCACACTGCGCTGCGCTCATCAGTACGAAGCGCTTGACGCCCTTGGACTTCGCAAGGTCTATGAACGGCTGCATGAGTGGAAGCATCTTCACAATAGGAGGTGCTACGAGGTAGACGCGGTCGATATGCGCATCTGCTTTGAATGGATTCTCGAATGTCGATGGATCAGTCCAGTCGAATGGGACTGCTTTGAAGGGAGAGTCGGGGGCAGATCCGCTACGCGACGTGACGAGGCCAGAGTAGTTGGCTGCATTAAGGAGACGGGAGACCCTTAGGCCGACTTTGGCTTGGCCACCGATGATGAGAATGGTCATGATTTTGGTGATGAGAGTTGAGGAAAGCTGAGTGGTTTCTGTTGAGTGGGTGAGCGTTGATTTGGATTACTGCTATCTGGAGTGGGCCGTTTATATACATTTGCGCATAGAGCCATGATACCGATATCGGGTTGAAAAGTTAGTTTCTTCACCACTCACTGCGTCAGTAAAGCGGCATTCGAAGACGCTTACTTGCGTGAGCTCATTCATTCGCATCCAATGTTGACTGATCTTTGTAAGACAAGTAGGACATTCGTGACCGACGCGGCGACAGGCGGGGTCGGTGACCATTCGGTGACTTATGTATGTGTCCTGCTTACAGAACAATACTCTAAGGTTGATCCATTCCACATTCGACTCGTTGACACGTGCCGTGACCGCCTGTGACCTGTGCATCCTTGTGTCAACTTCTCCAGTATCTACAGTGGAAATAGTGGTATCTACAGTTTGAAGTAAATGGGAGCTATATAAGGTGAAATAAATCAAAATCAAAAATATGAATGGTTGGCTCAAGAAAATAGAGTGAATATTCTATGCATCTTTGATGATTCCAGCTGACTCCAGCACATCCAAAAATCATTTGGAACGACGTGATAAGCCCTATTTTTTGTTAGCCCAAGCTGCTTACTTTTCTTCAAGCCCTTTTGGGTATGCATCCATGAAACAGCACAAGCATGTTGCAATCTGAAAGATATTGACCATGATCAGATAATTTATCACCCAGTGGCTGTAGCCTAGCAAGATTACATAGGTTATAGAGCTTACGCTTGCCCATGGAACTGGAAGAGCCAAATTCTGATTTTCATCTCAGCATTCCACTGAGCTACTGCTATCCCAATAGTTGTCACACTAGTATGTTGGTCAAGCCACCGACTGTCTCATGCTTCCATTCATTACCAAAAATTTAATAATTATCTTCAACTGGCTCAAATGAAAAATCTAAAACCTAGCGGTTGTGTAGAATTGAAATATGCAGAGAATTGTGGTTTTAGGATTTGGATCAACCTTATCCCTGGCTTCTTTTTCTCCTTTTGGATGTCCGGGGCCAAAGATCGGTCCGCAATCACCGGGCACTTATTCACATATAGCTTGCAACGAGAGCTTCTTTGGTAACCCTCAACTCCCTGGCTGCTGCAAGTGAGTATCGCGCGTGCGTACCATTGGATTGACTTTGTTAACAACTATTTACAGAATTCCTCGTTCCCAAGTGACCTTCTTCGCCTTCAGGATCCACAAATTCTTATTGACCACAAAATAATCCCTTAGATGGCGTTTGCCCACTACCGTGTCCTCAGAGACGAACCACTTCTTCTCAATACCGTTCGCAGCATCCTGTTTAAATCCGACAATTTCATCCGCGTAATTGGTTGAAAATCCTATGCTTTATAGCTTAATGCCCTCTTCTGGGGATAACTTCTTGTGAGCGATTTTCCTCTCCAGCGCATCTGTGAGGATCTCGGCGATCTGTTCGGAATTTCAAGATATGAATACCGAACCAGGAATAAGTTTCGCCATACCTCGTCATGAGTTTGGGCATCAGGACCAAGAATGAGAGGGCCGCTGTTGGACGCCTTGTTACTTGTCAATACATCGAACGCGATTTCGGCGATGTCATTGCATGCAATGAAGTGCAATTTTTCGGCCCCCGTAATAGAAAAGATCAAATCTATATCCCAAATCTAGTGCAAATGTCTATGCTCGAAGTTTTCTATAGATCCACGTCAGACAGCAATTAACACTGCGGAGAGAGGCCAAACTTGCCTTGAAACCACGTCGGGCGCAGGGCCACATACCCAACCCCGATGTTCTCAAGGTACGCATGTACTTGCCCCATGACATGCTCACCCTTCTCACACTGCGCCGCGCTCATCAAGACAAAGCGGTTAACATCCTTGGCCATCGCGAGCTCGATGAAGGGCCGCATGAGGGGCAGCATGTTCACAATTGGGGGCTCGACCAGATAGATGCGGTCGATGTGATTATCTGCCTTCAAAGGGTTCTCGAACGTCGAAGGGTCTGTCCAGTAGAACAGGACTTCTTTGAATAGCGAGTCGGGGGCCGAGCCGCTATGCGATGTGACGAGGACTGAGTTTGTACACTGCGTGGAGAAGGCGGAAGACCCTGAGCCCGATTTTGGCCTGACCGCCGATGATGAGGACAGTCATGGTCTTTGTGATGAGAGTTGAGTAAAGCCGTGAGTATTTCATATTTTCATGTCTGGAACAAGTCGTTTATGTATATTTACGCACAGAGCCATGATGCTAATTGGGAATTGGTTTCCTCTATCTACCACTGCGCCAGTGTAAAGTGACATTCGAAAGATGCTTGCGCGAATTCATCCATCCACTTGAGGCTGTTAAGTTCAAACACTGCATTTGCGATCGACGTGAGATTTATGATACGTATCTTGCTTACAGAAACTGCTTTGTCCTCAGCATCTCTTGCTACTTGTTGGAGGTTCCAGCCCGAATACCGGCACGTACTTATTTGCTGTGAAGCCGTTAATGATTATTCATATTATATACACAGATGATGTCTTTGTCACTTCGCCGTCGGAATCCACAGATCCTTGTTGGCTGCAAGGTAATCTCTGAGATGGCGCTTGCCAACTATCTTGTCTTCAGTGGCGAACCACTTGCTCTCAATACCATTGGCAGCCTCCTGTTCGAGCTCAACGAGTTCATTCGCATAATCGAGCGGCACTCCTACGCTTTTGTAGAACTCGAAGCCTTCTTCTGCCGATAATTTCTTGTGAGTGATCTTTCTGCCCAGTACTTCAGTGAGAATTTCAGCAATCTATTAAGAACAGAGATGTTTCTGTTAGCATATCAACGCTGGACCATGGAACGGCCACCCCATACCTCATCATAAGATTGAGCATCAGGTCCGAGAATGAAAGGGCCACTGCTGGACACCTTTTCACTCGTCAATGCGTCAAAAGCTACTTCAGCAATGTCGTCGCAGGCAATGAAGCGCATCTTTCCGTCCCCCGTGACAGAAAAGATAGAATCCATATCGTGAATTGCACGCAGATGTACCTCCTCGAAGTTTTCTACAGTATAGATTCACGTCAGACAAGATTCATCACTGGAGAAACATCAGAAAAACAAACCTTGGAACCATGTTGGACGCAGCGCGACATACTCAACTCCGATGCTCTCAAGATACGCGTGTACTTTCCCCATAGTGTGCCCGCCCTTCTCACACGGCGCCCCGCTCATCAGTACGAAGCGCTTGACGCCCTTGGACTTCGCAAGATCGATGAACGGCTGCATGAGCGGAAGCATCTTCACAATGGGAGGTGCTACGAGGTAGACGCGGTCGATATGTGCATCTGCTTTGAATGGATTCTCGAA
>JASFDH010001687.1:0-13615 GCA_036937195.1 Nidularia pulvinata
GTAGGTATATTTAGGACAGCCCTGCCTGAGTTCAAGGCGCTAAAGGACTTCGAATGGATAGGATACCCTGAAATGCGAGCGGACATGGTGCAAGCTGTGCTTGCCAGCCATCCACACCTCCACGGGCTCGGGCTCATGTAAATCCTTTCCCTCTTTTATATGTCCTTCAACTTATCCATCTGCAGAGGATGGCACTTCGACGCCGTCGGAGTCTCCGCCTTCCACAACCTCCGCAAATTCACCCTCCGCGCAGAAGATGACGACGGCTTCGCCGACATGGGCGAAGTCCGCACCGTGCTCGACCAAAACGAGCACACCCTCACGCACCTTGTACTCGGCGCCTACCTCGCGCGGCACCACTCCTGGGACTCAGCCTTCCAAAGCGTGACGATCAAAAACCTCACACACCTCGACCTCGTCGACACACGCATTTCGCACATCGTCCTCGCGCGCATCGCACACGCGCACAACCTCCAGAGCCTCACACTGCACGGGACATTCGAGGAGCCCGCGTCTGCGGCGGTTGTGTTTGGCAGCGACCATGTCATTGATGGGCGGCACACGTTCCTCCCCCATTTGGAGGCATTTAGGTTTGTGCTGGTGGGGCATGATGATGATGCGGGGCTGTATCAGAGCATTGTGCAGTTTTTGAGGCAGAGGAAGAAGCTCCGCCGGCTCGACCTGGGCAGTTGCCCGTGGGAGCTTGTACTGGGGGTCCTCCCCGACCTGAAAAAACTGCGCGTGCTGGGTGTGCGCATTGCGAATCTCACGCAGACGGCGCTCACTGCACTGGTGCAGGCCATCCCAGAGGAGATGCACGCCATCAACCTCGCCACCGCCGTCTCCGAAAATCCCCTTGTGCGCACTATCCCTTTAATTCAATTCAACTAACCCCGAAACTAACAACTTCTATTCACACGTATATAGCACGAATACGCCCGCTCTTTTGCGCCTTTCCCCTCCCTCTCCTTCTTGCACCTGCAATGCGCCTCCAAGCGGCGCCCGAAGCCGAACCTCATGTCCGAGAAGGATTTCCAGGTGCAGACGGACATGTGGATCTCGAGCGCGCGCAGTGTCGCGACCGCGCTGCCGTCACTCGACTTCGTCGGGTGGCACGGAGAGCACTATGTCGTAGTACGCAGCGAGCGTGGGGAGAGCGACGGGTACGGGAGCGTCGAATTGAAGGAGCTCCCGTCACGTCGACGCCTAGACTGCGGGAAGGGTGTGGACCTCGGCGGGGAAGATGCCGCGTGGCTGGAGAGGAAGGACGTACCAATGGATTACGAGATACCGGGGTTAGAATGAATGTGTTCGGGCTCTCTTAGCTGCTATTGTCGTGTTATAGTTTTTCAGTCTACACTGTATTTAATAGCCACCGTCCGTGTATCTTCTATGTGTATCTTACTTTATTACTCGCCCAGCTAGTCATACCCTACACACGACATAGGGGAACCACAAAATAAAATTCATCCCATAAATAATCATTGGCGGTACTAAGTAGTAGGTAGTTTGATAGCATGTGCATTCCGTCCTAGACGAAAGAATTTTAAAGCGAAAACAGGAGGGGATTAGACCGACCAAGACATAATAGCGTGTGATGATACGTAAACAAGAGTCTGAGAGCGTAGCGTCGTCAAAGGAACATTAGAAGTACATCCGAAGTGCAGAAGGCAGAAATCGCGGGGTAACACTACACCTGACTGACAGGCTCGTACCCCGCTCTGCTCCCACTCGCGCGGCCGAGCCCAAAGCCCATAAACAGCCCCTTCCTCCCCTTCCGCCCCGCACCCGCCCCCAAATCCACATCGTCCTCTCTCTCCTTCCGACGTTTCGCCTCCCGGAACCCCTCCAGCGGCACATCATACAACTTATCATACTCCACGCCCAGCTCCCTTCCTGCGCTCCAGAAGTCCTTGCAGTTACCTACGAGGCCCAGGTCGAACGGGTTGCTCGCCTTCCCGGCTCTTGCAAGCCCGTCCACGGCCTTGCCTTTCGTGAACCGGTCCAGGCCAAGGAGGTTCATCAAGAAGCCGCTTCCACATCCCGCGCACGCGCCCCCGCTATGGCGATGCACGGCAGGAGCATCCGCGCCCGCGAGGGACGTCTCCTCGGAGTCCACGCCCGGCACCGCGGCTATGCCCGATGCCCTTTGCGCGCGCTGCCCCATCTCGCCCAGGCGCCCGCCCATGAAGCCGTATCTGCCGAGGTTGGATACTTCGAGCGTGGTCATCTGGCGCGCTATCTGCCAAAGCTGCGAGGCGAGGAGGAGAGAGGTCCAGGTGAGCTGGAGGGTGGCCCAAACGGTGACGGAGACAAGGAAAGGGTCGGCGGCAGTGAGGGCGCAGAGGTCATTGGGAAGTGGACAGGAGGGGGATGCGGAGGAGGGTTCGGGGGTAAGGGATGTGAAGACTGTTTTTTGGGGAGGTGGATGAGTGGGTATGAGGGAAAATAAGAGGGGCACGTACATGCATAGGCGAGGTAGTCAAATAGTCCGATACCAATAACGAGCGTTGTAACAAACAGTACGAACTGTCGGTGGTTATTTGATCCAACTAAAATAGATTAATTAGTATTCTTATTCTGATCCCTCTAAGGACTAGGGACCGCGCAAACACGCAAACACTCACCGCAATTCCAAACCCACGGACAATGATGGTCGCTCCTCGCTACACACTTGTCGCATACGCGGCAGTGCTTCGAGCGGAGTGGTTTGCGCGCCATGCACTGGATACAGAAGGTCTGCCCGTTCAGCCTACCTTCCGAGGCGAGGTCTTCGATGATCTGGAGAAAAGGTGTTAGCATTTGAGGTAAGGAGACAAACGAGCAGGAGAACTACGCACCGACTTAAGCTCCTCGTCGCTCGCGGGCTTCGGGCACGTCCCCGCGTCGAGCGTCACGGCGCGGAAGAAGTTGTACGCGCACAGCCCGACGGCGAAGGCGAAGAGGAGGTGCGTGAAGGCGTGGGATTGGGTTTCTGTGGGAGAGGAGGATTAGTAGATGTTTTTCAAGCGGAAAAGGGAGGACGAAGGTGGATGAAGAAAAGCGACGGTGATTGAAGGAAAAAATAAAGCCGAACACAAACTTACGCTGTACCAGCCTCGTAACCCAGCAATACAGTACCCACACCATCGAGCCCGTGATGATCCCTGCGAAGTAGGGGGTTTGCGAGACGCTGTCTGTGTAAGTATTGTTATTCAGGAAGACGCGGGTCACAATCTGCGGGAGTGGGTCAGTTAATTATTGGAAGGAAACAAGAACGGGAAAGGGGGTTGGGATGGCAGGAATGGGAATGGGAACGGGGGAGGAGTGGAGTCAAGGGTCGAAGAGCGGTGAAGTTTTGAGAAGGTGGGAGATGAAAAACGTGCATAAGAACAAGGAAAAGGGGGAACGGGAAACGGGAAATGGGAAATGGGAGAGGGGATTGCGGAGGAGGGAAGCCTGAATGGGAAGAATGGAACTGATGAAGGACGGAGTGGAGGAAAGCAACTGGACGCAATGGGATTAAAAGAAAGAACGCCAGGTACAGAAGGCACGAAAAAAAACGGAATAAAGGCGGAGCGAGAGTAGTAACACCTAAATACTCACATGATGCATCCCGAAGAACTCTGCCAGCGCAAGCAGGATGCCGGTGTACCACGGGAGGAACGTCATCGTCGTGAAGATGAGGTAGAAGAAGAGCGTCGGGAGGAGGAAGATGACGAGGCGGGTGTTGCGCTAGATGGGAGGAGGGGGTTAGTAAATGTCTCGGAGGAAAAGAGGCAGAGGAGAAGGGAACGGAGAAGAGGAAGAAGGGCATCGGGGGTAGTTGGGAGTGTAGTTAACGGGTGGAGACGCAGTTAAAGGGCGGGCATCCAGACAATGGGCGCAAAACCAACTCTATGCGTCACGAGCGGGAAGGCGGACTAGCGAGAAACCGCTCGCAGAGGGAAAAATAGTCAACAAGCCGAAATAGGACGAGGGTCCAATGGACGGGCGAGAGAACCCATCAACTGCAAATGGCACTCATCGACGGCAGAGGTTCGTCGAGATAGAGCTCAATGAGAGAAGAAAGAAACCCATCAACGCGCACACCTCCACAAAAACCCCCTCGAAAGAAATAAATATAACACCCACCTCACTGAGCGGCCTTCCCTTCTTCACCCCAAATTCATTCATCCCCCCCTCCTCCAACGCCCTCTTCCACGCTCCAAGGCTCTTCATCTCCACCGCCATATCCCGCGGCGTCCTATCCTCCCCGTCCTTCGCACTGAGATCAGCGCCCTTCTCCACTAATCGCCGGATGCTCGTCCTGTTTCCCCTTACAACCGCCCAATGTAACGGGGTGAGCCCGGCATCGTCCTTCAGGTTCACGTTCGCCCCGTGTCTGAGGAGGAGGTCGACGGACAGCGCGTCGCCCTGGTACGCGGCCCACATGAGGGCGGTGTGTCCTTCACTGTCACGGGAGTCGACAGAGATGGGCTGGTGCAGGAGGTACAGAAGCGGCATAATGCTGCTCGAGTGCGTTACTAGATGCAGTGAATTGTACCCCTGCGAATCTGTAATTGCGGGATCCGCGCCATGGGCGATGAGCAGCTGTATCACATACAAATACCCGTTCCTTGCCGCCCACTGCATAGGTGTCGCTACGAGGTCGCCACCCAGGGCGTCGACCTCAGCTCCTTGTTCGAGGAGGAGGCGGCACGCGCCGACGTGGGCATTGATCGCGGCCCAGTGCAGGGGGGTGATGTTCTGCTCGTCCCGGTCCGTAGCGTGCGCTTTGCCCGAGTCGAGCAGAGAGCGGAGGAGCGCGACGTCGCCCCGTTGGGCAGCGACGAATATGCTTGTCTACACGCCAACCAATTAGCACCAGCACTAGTGGTGCATAAGCCACTGCGCACCTCTGGGTCAGGCCCCATATCCAGCGCCTGCGCAAAAGTCATCCCAGTCGCCATCGCGCTCTCGTTACTCACTGCCGACGCGGCGGGCTCCGCTTTCAGCGCTGTCGTGGGCGCGGCGGGGGAGGGGTCGTGTTCGTCCATAGTCGTTACGAAAGGAAAAGAGTGGTGGTGTGGATGTAAAACGGAATTATTCGAGGCAACGTTTCTGTGCGCTAAGTATTAGTCAGCAGGACAGCCTTGACTGCGCGCCCATCCCATCCCGCCCACGGCCCTCGTTTCCATCTGTCTGGCTATGTAATTTGAATACGTATCTATCATCCAGCGATGGTCGATGCCTCGTGGTCTTGTTGGCTACTGGAAACGTGTAAATAGCTCTAGACATGGTGAGCCTCGGATCGGCACACGACCCCTTAAGCCTATTCAGACCAAGCTCAGCGCACTATGAAGCACTGTCAGCTCTCTTCGCCATCTCAGCGCGTATTCCAAGTCCAGTTCGCCAATCAAAGCTGCTGCTCCAACCAGCTCTACCGCGCCATACAGCTTTGTACCACCTCGCACAGAAACGTGTGTGCACCATAAACATCCTCATTTGGCAGGCGGGAAGCGTTGTACGCAAGGGAAACCGCCCATTCTTCCTGCTGAAGCTTAACACTGAGAGCTCGCGTATTCCTGCTCACAATGATGGGAGTGCAAGTAGCTCTGGTCATAACGAACCTGGTTGCGTCAAAATTTTCGAGCAGCCAGGTATTGCACGTAAGTCCACCATACATGCTCTCCGTTCCACTCGAAGCCAACATAAGAAGATCCGGACCAAGACCATGGCATGAGGTTATCTCTTCAGGATTCCGGCGCGTAACCCGACTCATACCAGATCGTGATGTAGGCTGCTTCCCTGTCCCGTGACGAGCTAAACGCTATGCAACGCCGCGAGCAGCCCATTAATCTCGTGCAGATGCACGCTTACATCCCCGTCTGTCCAAGTGGGAGGCGCTATACTAGAAGAAGCCGGTCTCCACGCTGACGATGCTAGACACTAGGAGAACCACGGACTCCCAAAGTACACACGGGAACTATGATGGATGCCATCTATCTTTCCTCCGTGCTTCCGCTCAGCCATCTTCGCGCCCAGACGATATCAATCATGACAGCCAACAACCCGCCTTTTCGGGTTACTTTTCCATTTTCCCTCAGTACACCGTATACTTTCGTATTTATTCTCCAGGACTCAATGCATGTCCTCCCGACCACGGTGAACACCTTATCCTCGTACGGTCGTCCGCACACCTCTGCCGCTAAACCCCGGCGCAACGTGCAGCTGCTCCAGATCACACAGTGGCGAAGGATACTCAAGAACTGCGGGAGGCGAAACAGTGTCCCGCAGACGGCGGTGCTGCTGTGGTGTACAGAAGACCACGAGGCCATCGTGAGTTCGTAGAATTTATGTCATGTACGGATAAATTCAACTTGTCGGATACGGCATAGTCCTGGGGATACCTTTGCAGTTTCAATTATTATGATTATCTGCCAGCCTTTGGGGAAGGATTAAAGGGTTGCTTAAAATGAGTTGAAGATGATCGTGTTGAGCCATCACAATCTAGTCGCCTTGGATTTTCACTCGTTAATAGCTGGTGGAAATAAAAGAGGATAGTCTTTCTGCCCTCTTTCTTGCTGCCTTAAAACCAGTGATGAATAGATAGTGGAAATATGATCGCCGACTAAATTTCTGCCACCTTATACTGGCCAAGAATTAAGCCCAACACGCCAGTGACATGCCGGTCTCTGATCTTGTCAGGAACAAACACAGTTATCTCACAGCATCAATGGATCATCGCAACGCTTTCCTTAACGCTCACCTTCTTGCAGCTGCTACTAAAACGCAACCAGTCACAGCCTTGCATACAGACCATAGTATGCCTCCCTTCTCAAATGCTCAAGATTTTACGATCTCAGGTAGTACTTTTACCGAGATTGGCCGCGACGTTGTTGTAAACCAATCATGGCCTGGCCACCACCAACGTACGTACGACTTCCAAACCCCTTTCTCATTGGCAAGGTATTGCGCTCATTCTCATCCCTGATTTTCAGGACTTATTACCCGCCTCGAGAAAGACCAACGGTTCAATGGTTACTCCACTCTGTCACCTACGATCATGATTCCACGTTTCTCGACAAATCTTTTGATTAAACCTGAGCTTATCCATGAAAAAGATGCACCTATGGGGGCGGGGAGCGGTGCTTTCGACCTTTGTGCGCGTCTTGGATTACTGCCTGAACAGCCTAATGAGTCTCTCGCTGAATACGAGGAGGTTTCCATCAGTGATATTGTTGTTGCGAAAGAACTTTATTGCGGTCGAATTTCTCGTCATGGCTTAATATATCTCATCAGCGAGCACGTCCAGACAATCACCAAGGATTCAGCCAATCGTATCATGATCTCTACCGATATTGGGCGGTTCAAAATCATGGAGTATGATAACCGTACGACCGTCTACTTCGATGGTGCAGCAAGGTCATCACTAGTTCCATTGATGAAAGAACACACTCTGGATGAAGTCATCAAGTCAGCTCGAGGGCTGTATAAATTTATTCTGCCAGACACACTTGCACAGGCTGTGAGGGAAAAACAGACAATTGATGATAACATGAGCGCTGAATGGACAAATACAAACTTGGAGGAGTCTTCCGTCTGTAAATTTGCCATGCCTACCGCTGTCGTTTATATGACGACCAATGCAATAAAACAATGGACCGCTCTCAGTGACTTCTCCTCGAGGCTTATGCATGAAGTTCTCTCAGTTATGGATGAAATTCGAGAGCCGGAAAGCGTTGCTGTGGCTATCAAGAGTATGGGGGCTGGGTCCAAACTTCGCGATCCACAATCTCCAGCAGAAGACCTTGCATACTGTTTGTGGTTGTACAGATATATGCGACCGGATAGCATACTCACCTGGTCATTTTTCGGTGAGTAATTCGTCGTCGAGCAATGCGGAGATGCTGACATATATATCGTCATTTACACTATAAAATAGAATTTCAGAACATTCTCCCCTATCACACCCTTAAATTGCATCATGTTCATCAGACTTTTCGAAGCCCAAAAGTCGTGTATGAGCGCCTAATTGAAACCTCTCGTAAACGGTTTCTGGAGCTGTTTCACTCCTCTCAACAAAACCCCAACTTTTCTCTTCGTGAAGAACTTCGAGCCCGTCTAGAGTCTCACAGCGGAAATGTTGCGTTGGTTGCCCTTCAAGGGACTTATGCCTTTTTCTGCATGTGGAATGTTGCTCGTATTTTGTCTAAAGCGAGAGAAGCACCAGAAGAATGGTTGGAATTCGTTAAATTCGAGGACGATTTCCTCTTGATATGCTGAGTCTAGTTCCTTCCTCAACTCTTAAGCTACTCTACTTCTCGTTCTTACGGTCTTATTTATCTACCCGTCATTTTTGGACTATCATAGGCAGACTTGTAACAGGTATGTATTGGGGTAATATACAAGTATTCAAGTGAGCACGAGTGGCATCTTTAACACGTGGCCTTTCTATTACTACATGTACTAAGAAATCTGAAATGCAAATTAGGAGGATAGATATTTAAAAAAAAATAAAACTCTGCATAACGCGTACGGTCATCCCAGTCACCATCGCGCTCTCATTACTCAACCCCGATGCAGCGGGCTCCGCTTTCAGCGCTATCGTGGGCGCGGTGGGGGAGGGGTCGTGCTCGTCCATGGTCGTTACGAAAGGAAAGAGTGGTGGTGATGGATGTAAAGTGGACTTATTCAAGGCAACGTTTTTGTGCGCTAGGCATTAGTCAGCAGAACGGCCTTGACTGCGCACCCATCCCGTATCTATCATCCAGCGCTGGTATATACTTCGTAGTTTTGTTGGCTACTGGGGACGTGCAAATAGCTCTGGACATGGTGTGCCTCGTCCCATCGATTTTCCGATCGGCACACGACCCCGCCGTCCGTTCCAGGTCCTCACAAGATGCTCAAGACCAAAACTCACGTACTATGAATCACCGCCAACTCTCTCTTCAGGATTCCAGTGCGCACCGACCCCCACCAGATCATCGTCGAAGGCTGCTATCACTATAACCACGTAACGCCGCATGCAACTCATAATCTCGCGGAGCCCCACACATACACCTCTATGCTGACGAGGCTGGGCATAGGGAGAGCTATGGACACTCGAAGCACATACGGGAGCTACTATAGATGCTCATCTCCTTTCTCCATGCTCCCGCTCGCCCGTCTTCGCATTCAGATGATATCCAGCGCTTGACACCCGCTTCTTCGGGCTACTTTTCGGTATATACTCGACTCTCCTGTGCTCGCACCCTTCCCTCTTTCCAAACACGGTCACGGTGCGTATTCTGCCTTTGACTTGCCCGCACCTTGGGCATGAGTGCAGCAGATAACCCTGCAGCGACTCCGCGCCTTCGCAAAATTGGATCGAAGGTCTGAGGAAACGAATGCTGTCGTGGAAGCAGGTATGATACAATCGAGGAGCCAACGTTAGTCAACAATCTTGAACAACTTAGGGACAACCACTGTGGTGGATCACGAAAATTAAGTGATGGCGTGCATTCATGGAATTTATCTCGTGTACGAATAAACTAAACTTGTGTATACAACATACTTAGTCCCGAGGACATCTTCGCGGTTTAGATTATTCGTCTATCTTCCGGCAGGAAGGACTGCGTAGAAATTAAATATGAAGGTGATCGCGTTGAGCCAACGTACGCAAGGCTTTTTGGGGCTGAAGAGATGAATAGATCGAATATTCCTGGAGAACATCCTAGCAGCAGGGATAATGTGGATGGATTTTGCGCCCTGGAGACAAGAACTTTTTGCTCTAGATGTGGGAGAATGTAGACCTAAATAGACGACAATGATGCCAGGAATAGTACACATTCAATTTCAATATACAACTACCTGCAAGTACATACATCAATGTTGGTCCGTAAATTTTGTCCAATAATTCTCTGGAAGGTACCCTCTCATGGCTCATTGGCAGTATCACTAATAATATTCCTAAACAAGCCCGGCCTGGTGAAGCGAAACAGGATCAAGTTAAAGAATCCCGAGAGTGCAAAAAGGGAGTTGGCAAAGAGTAACAGTTGTGGAGGTATGTAGTGGCCACTGAAGTCCAGCCAGCGTACGATGCTGTTTGGGAATACACAGATGATGTATACTGCAGGGTAGCTGTACATTGCAATTTATTTTTTTCAAGTAATCAGTAGGCATTAAACTTGAGTGAAAAGAATAAAACTCACAATAGCATAAGCCGTGCAATGGCTCTTGTCACCACAATACCTTCATCATCATCTAAACTTTGCCGTTGCTTTTCGCTGCGCCAATGAACACCACCATCAATGATGAGGAAGTCATGCATCACAAGAAATGTTATGGTATAAAACACTATCATCGCGAGGGCTGCCAGCCAAATCCACATATACTCGAACACAATGCGCTCGACTTTGAATTTATCACGAATCCAGCACCCTGTAAAATCCACCAATTGATTTCAATAAAATGAATTGGAGTTGATAAATGGACATACAGTATCCGGTGTCTCCGTAATACCTATCATTTCTGTGGATTCCATATCCAACCCCGACGATGATGCCTGTAGCAACCCAGATTGCTGCGACGGCGAATTTCGCAGTATGCCGAGGAGCACGGAGTCGGAGAACGATTATTCCAAAAGTTTGCATGGTAATTGCCTAAAATCCAGAAAAGAACTATTATTAGCGTTCTACCAATGAAACAACCACGGGGTATTTAAAGTAGAAGTAGCGCACCAAGGATCTATTTATTCATGAATGAATAGATCAGTGTATGGAAGTTCAAATGTGCTGAAATAACGTACGTAAATGCTGCGGCTACTATCCCTATATGCTTAAGGACGCTCTGGGCTGTACACAGCGGTCCTTCCGTAATGAACTACGCGTCGAAATACATCAGTACTTTGTGCTAGCGTGGAATGGCGAAACAACTTGGCACATACGCCATCGTTCATCCACTTAATGCTAGGAAAATTGCCTTCCGGTAGCAGTAATAGTATTGTAAATTTACTCGTGTTCATGAGTGGCTGCAATTTTATAGATGCTCACCTATTGGCTGTATGAGGTCTGCCAGCATAAGATTAAGAAAGAGAGTGGAGTCGACTGCCTGAGGAACCGGTATGTATAGGTCTGTTTGATTGGATTTACGATTTAAATATGTTTTGAGTCGACGGAACTGTAGGTGTGAGATCAATAAAGGGGTCGGGGACTCGTGACTCAGAGACTTGGGGGAAGTGCCATACTAATGCATAGCTGAGAAGCGAAAAAGAAGAGACGGCGGATAGACTAACGGGTAGGAAGTAGTTAATAGCACGAAAGGTAGTGAAGGAACGAAACAGCCTGCCTTGCAGCTAAAACGGTGAAGAAAATACCCAGTCTTTCGTGGAAAGTGAACATTGTACTGCCAGAACCAAACCCATCATTGGCTGACATGGTGAGGAGCGTAGGTATTTCTAACGGGGAGGAAGTGTTTCTAGAGTGTGGGTCTGGGAGTTATACCTGTGGAACACCGCTTTTAAGATGCTAGAGAATGAAGGAGTCATCGTCGGCATGACGGAAGACGTTCAAGGTTGTCTTGGCAAAGTTCAACAGGTTCTGTGACTAACTTGTCGGTTGATGCTGTCCTCATAGATGCAGTGTTATTAGTATAGGCTTGGAAGACAGTTGACACTTGATAAACGCCGAGGATCATGTGTGCAGATTTATATATATTAATTTCAAAACTGAAAGATGTCGGAATGTTTCGTTCAAAAGGGCACTTAGTTCGTTTAAATACTAACCGATGACTTACAACTAGAAGTCACCTAACTGTAGAACAAACACAAGGGGAAGTTGCACTATGAAAATGCATGCAATTGCTGGTGCCGTCACCATGTTTAAAAAAAAGTCAACAGCATGCGATGATGCCAGTCTGGTGACTTTCATTCCGAGCGTATCCTTTCATCCACATGGGGAACATTATAATCCTTCTGTGGTGTCCAACAGTTTTCCACGTACTGTGCCTGCAGTTGACTCTGTGTGCTGGGGATCGGAATTCCAGCATAGACTTATTGGGACCGCTGGTAGTGAGCAGGTCATAATACAGGACATGCTGTAGGCATTCGCAAATACGAAGAACCTGCATATATTTCGCTGGAGGTACATCCTGAGCGATTCAGAATCATACCGGTGAACGACCCGAAGAGAAAGCGGATTTTAAAAGTGTTAAGACCAGCCCGGACGATTCTCGATCTTTGCAATGAGAATGCGAAGTTTCCCTACAAGCCGAAGAAAAATGTGAATGCTTCCCAGTATGTCGTGAAATTGAAGTTACACCTGTTTTGTCCTCTAGCCATTTACATCAAATTTTCTGTAGCTCTGGCACATATCAAGTCTCACTTTCTCTGGGATATACTGGTGCAATTGGCAACATAAATCACTTTTGACGCCCATGCTCCAAATATCACTTTACTTCCAGGTGTGACTAGATTTATTATCACTATTTTCTCTGGAAAATCTCAGCTAACATTATTGCTGCACCAGGAATTGATGATTCCCTAACTGGATAATTCACTCAGCTTTCAATCTTGTCATTTTCCCCATCTTTGCAAGCTTCATCTCATGGGATAGCTGGCACTTATCAACATACTCAGATGAAAGCACTGATGAACCAATACTGGAATTCCTAGCTTACACACAATCATTGAAGACATGCATCATTGAAAGTGTAGGCTGGGTTTCATTCCTTCTGGACCATGGATATTTCATGATGCAGTGAACAGAAACTGTGGATGTTCATGCACTGACCTTATTATATGTCAAAGCCTACAACTCACTAAAAAATATTGTTGAGTTATTTCCCACATTCAGTGCTTTAGAGATTGTGTCTCTTAAGTACACTGAATAAATACCCAGTGTATTTCCATATTATGTCTGGGTTTGTGAACATATACTCATACAACTGACAGGATTATTACATTGATAACAACCACCACCTTTATATTGATACACTTTCATGCTTCCCAGCTTTGAAATATTTTGCTGATTCAATATTTTATGGACAAAATCATACCCACTTTTCAGGAGGCAAAAGGATACTCTGCTTGAAGATTTAGTGTGTTGATGCCCTCCCCTCATTGCTATTGGGGAGTCAGAATGGGACACTACAATGAGTGTTATTGAAGCCATAAGGAATTGGGAAGAAATTCAGTTTGGGCTGTCTCAGGATATTCCCTGGACCCTAGCATGGTTTGAGAGAGGGTCATTAAGATAACTATCTGTGGATAGTGTTGTTTTTTTGTGCAGGAGGATCATGTAAACCCTATTTATTTGCATGGTCCTAGTTACTTACCACATATATTCATGCACCCTTAGGTGTGTTAGAAAATGTCAAGTGGATTCCAGTACTTGATGGATGGATGGTTAAGCAAGGTT
Source organism: Nidularia pulvinata (assembly GCA_036937195.1). Classification (NCBI taxonomy): domain Eukaryota; kingdom Fungi; phylum Basidiomycota; class Agaricomycetes; order Agaricales; family Nidulariaceae; genus Nidularia; species Nidularia pulvinata. The sequence goes on from JASFDH010001687.1 coordinate 13,359, forward strand.
TACAGGCAGACCTTCTTCTCCTGGTATTGCAATTTTTGATTATAGTTTCATACCTGGCCAGTGCTATATAAAGCTCATGATAGTTCCACTATCATTGTTCTTTTCCACCTTTTTGTCATATCCCTATACAGTGCAGTGCATGCCATCCTTGTATTGCTTACAATCAATCCTGACTTTTTGTTCACCTCTGGGTTTACTCAGGTTTACTCCGGTCCATTTCCATTTTTGTACTTACCTTGTTTTCAGCCACACACTAT
>JASFDH010001688.1:0-13612 GCA_036937195.1 Nidularia pulvinata
GGCTTTGCCTGAAACGGTAGATTGAACGGTTATTTCGAAATAAAGGCAAGGAAAATGGGAGAGCGGCGTACCTTGATATGCATGAGAGGGGCCTTAGGCTTGTCCATGAACTCCTTTTCGACATTGGCCTCGCCAAGTAGCGTGAGGGCGTCGGGGAAGTGCGTCCTGAACCACGCAAGGACGGTTTTAGCGTTGTTGAGGCTGTCGAATACAGTGCTAGGGGCGAAGAGGCTGCATGTAAATGATTTATCCTGGAGCACGAGTGTGAGTTCTTGGTTCGAGTAGCGCATTGGGAAAAGACATACTTTGTTGGGCAGCGCAAGGAGAACAAAGGAGTGGCGGGGCCAGACATGCAGATAGTTGGGATCGAGTTGGAACTCCAGCTCTCCATTCTTATCTTTACCGGCCGGAATGGTAAGCTCGACATACAGATCCTTGATGTACTCTTGGCGATAATCCATCCTATATTAAAACACACCATCAGATACGTGTTTCTTTGACAAGTATATGAGTCCATTTCCAAACCTTACGACCTTCATCACCTCTTTTCTGACAGTCGAGTAGCTGCCGTCAGCGCCAACACAGAAGTCGAACGGCACGGTCTTGACGATGTCCGGGTTCTTCACCTTCAGCTGAATTATCTTCTCGTCGAAGTCAGCTGAGATAAGCTTGTGGTTGAAGAAGAGGCGGATCTTATCAGAAGAGGCGGCTTCGTCCAAGCAGCCCTCATTAATGAGCGAACGGCTGATTGACTGGAGGCACTATGTTGTGATAATGGACAAAAATGATTAGAAAAGCTTGAATTTGGTGTGCAGAAAATTGCTTACCTGTCCATCTCGATCGTAGAGAGAACTGGCGACATCACCGGATTCGGAATGTATCATTCGGCCTTGCATAGGAACACTTTCATATAGGAAGCGCTGCATGATCCCGGCATCGATGACTTGCATAGCTGCAATTCCACGGTGAGAGATGGTGAGATTGATTGATTTGTTCTGAGACGCCGCCTTGGACTCAGGGAGACGTGGATCTACAATTATGTATTTTAATTGGTTGAGTGAAGATGAGATGACGAAGTCCATACCAGCACGGCTCTCGTAGATATCGACGTACCAGCCCTGCTTTGCGAGAGACAAGGCAGCAAGGCACCCAACGGGACCAGCACCAACAACGACAGCTTTACGGGGCTTGACATCTACAAAGGAAGACATGGCTCAAATAAAAGATGTACAGAGCCTGAGTAGTTTGCAGTTGAAGAGATGAGGTCTGCTGATGCTCGTATGATCGAGTGGGGAGATGATAATGAACTTAACAACAAAATTAGACAAGTTTATATACGTCGTCGTCCAGCTCTAGGCTCTTTTAGTAATTTTCTTTCTCTTTCATGTTCCTGCCCGAATGTATCTTCCCATCTCATTAGTATACATGTCCGGGAACCAATTTCGCTGCAATATTGAAGATGCCCGATGCTTCACCCTGGTTTACGTCCTTAGCGAGGAATATTTCGCCGAACCCCGATGTCTGGAGCGTATTACTGATACATGTCTGCATGTTTGACCCCACGTACAAAGCTACTACGCTACCCCATGCAGTCTTGTCATCCAAGATATTTTTAGAATGATGATCCGATTTTTAGTGATGCTCGCTTTTCTACATACAATGAATACATATGAATTGGGAGAGTGGGGCGGTATTGGGACAAAGCGGACTTTTGATGTGGATGTGGTGGATCGTCGAGTATCACGGCGGGTATATTCACGACACTATGTATTGCACTGTTCCAGAATTTACCACTTGAGGGGAGGGAGATAGTAACATCAAAAGAGAAATTTCACTGACACCTAAGTTGGGGTAGAAGTTAGGAAGGATAGATACAGCGAGTACTTTTAAATATGAACTGTGCGACAGAGCATGCTTGCGGTCATCACAAAAATGAGGCTAGGGTTCTCAAAGTTTGAAGATCTGTGATTAGAACATATGTATAACTTCGGGCACCAGGTTTTTGCGTACCAGGTTGCGTGCATGTGCATGCGCACTTGCACAGGATAATGTAGCTGTGTACTTGCGCACGTTCTAAATTAACACGGATTGTGCCTGACTTGTGCAGAGCATGCGAATGCACCCCATATTCATATTGTACTGTGAATAATTATTGTGTAAAATGAATGATTATGTCTTCTACTAGCCATAAAAGTCTTGTAAATCTAAATTATACAGATTTTGAACTTTAGAGAAGGAATTAATTAGATCTCTTGGACTTTTTACCCTTTGGCAACTGTCTAGGATGTGGGTGGGGTGAAGGAGTGCATAAGTCAATGATTTCTAGAGCCTTTTTCATCTACTTAAAATGTGGCCCTTCCCATATGAACATGTAAATCTTCATTTACAACCCTAAAATTGAATAGTGACTCACCTCAAGTTCTGCACTACTCTCAATTCAATCTTTATGGTTCCAGTATTGGGGCATTCCATAACAAGGATTCCAATTTTGATGGCTAACTTCATCCAAACCCATTGAAAATATCTGACACTAAATACCATCCCATGAAAGCTGGGGTTGGGCATCTGTATCATGGAACATAGCCTAGCTTGACCTTCATCCATGTTTCATCACTCACAACATTCAAAACTTCAAATTTTATTTACTTCTGTCATAGCTACAGCTCATCCATCTTTTGAAATAATTAATTTAGCACTATTATTGCATTATAACAGACCATACTGCTTTAATTGCTTAACTGGCATTTGTGCACAGCATGCGTGCACACCTGTGCAACCTACATGCAACCTGCATGCACTTCCACACAGCTTGCATGTACTTGCATATGGCCTCCCTTGCATTTGTGCACATTGCAGATTCCAAAGTAATGCCCTTGCACAGTTCATAATAGAATATAGTTTTTGTTATGATCTGGGCTATGATGAAGATTAAATAGCAAGTTAATAAAGATGAATCTCTATTACTGCTGAGGTTGGAGAGTGTTTCAACTTTGGCTTAGGATGGATAGTATTTTATCCTTTAATTATGTCCAATCTCTTGATCTTCCCAATCATTATATAAAATGTTTGGGCAGAGAAAAGTTAGGTGCACCATCTCAAGCAACTGCCTCATTGATCCCCTCTTGCTGGTGAACTGGGCTGCTGGCAAATCTCGATTTGGGGAAGCAGTCGCATACAAACTAAATCTTCAATGTTGATGTGGTTCAAAGGCATCAAAGTTGATAAAATTTAGTTATTTGGGTCATAGAAGTAGATTATATCGTCTTAATGACCCTATATCGAACAAATTGTGGTACACTTGCGCACAACTTGCGCAGATAACACTGCGCAAGTGTGCGCAAGCACGCAAGTTGGCACGCATATTTCTGGTTGTTCAATAGTATATTATCGACGTACATAATAGTCCAGGGCCCTACCAGATGGCGAACATTATTGAGCAGCAAATAATTGCATAGAATTAATAATTACAGTGACTTGCGACTTTCTCAGCAGCAAAATCCTCTGAGATGGGAATCATCCGGAATGTAATGAGCCGGATGATCACTATACCAGAGATGTACACTATATGGAGACAAATAGACGATTCAGATCATTTAGAAGATAGGATGAACTTGAAGGTACGTACGATGCAGCAATTGTCCACGTGAAGGAGAGTCGATACAGGTTGATATTAGCGGAGTATTAGTGACGGTCAGAGTCGACGATTCGACAGCGATTCAAAATTAGATTCGCATCAGATTCAGGGACGATTATCACGCCTTATTCGCCCTTGAATCCCCGTGCGAATCGTCGTAGCTTTGACTGTCAACTTTTAGAATATGATTCAGGCAAAATTTAGTTCATGCTCGGTATCACCCAAGTCCACTTACAATACTAGCACCCAACTATTTTGCAGGAGGGATAATGAAGAGAGAGTTCATGTAAGCCAGACTAAGTTTGGATTATAGAGAAGTCGGAGGGGAATGATGCATTTCTTTACAAAAACACGGGAGAATGATAAATTCTTTCAGAAATTCAGGCATAAGATTTGCCGATTAATTGCATATAACACTTGAACTGTACATTCCTCGTTTAACCAAAATATAATGAAAACTAATTATTAATATGGGGAGTGGAATAATTATTTATTTTATGAGTAGGAGAGTCCAAGACTGAGAAAGTGAATCTAAATCATGAATCGTGATTCGAATCAGCTTTCCTATGATTCATCAGACGATTCAAGGTGTCTAAATCATATCATGAATCGTTTCCGAATCCATTATTGAATCCTGGCTGAATCGTCAGCTTTGACTGTCACTATTGATGAATAGTACTGTTAATTACAGCGAGACGATTTATCATATTGACACCAATATACGCCTGGGGAACGTTATACCCATTTCTCCCTACCCTTAGCCCATCGCGACGTACTTGGTTCTAATGCCCTTGAACGGCATAGAGTTCATTGTTGGACAGGGAGCTCCTGATGAGTTCGGAGCATGGAGCGAGCGATCAACATATCATACCAAGATCTGAACATCCTCAACTGCAGGAACGTTCCCTCGTCTGTCGTATGTTTCACGGGCCGTGGCATAAACAGACCTTCAAAAAAATCTCTCTATATTCTTCAGAAAAATTGCCCAGCCGAATTCAAGAACTTCACCGTATTCAAGCGGTCAATCCTCGTTTCGTTATCTACGTGCGTGCTCTGTCGATCTAAAATGCGTCAATCATCAATGCCGCATTTCTTTCAATGACGCCTATTTCATTCCTATTTCTGACATTCTTCTGCACACCTAGATATGCTCTAGGTTGGAACTACCAAATAATTTCTGATTATCTTTCATTGCATTCCTCCGGTTACGAATACTTCTGATTGTAGAATTCATCAGCAGAAGACGCCCCATCAAAGCCTTAATGTTGCATTCAGTGATAAATCACGCCAGTGCGGACTATCGTTCGACTGTTAAAATAAACGATGCGCGCTTGATGGCATCAGAGACAGTTTGGCCTCGAGGGGGAGCGAGGGAGGAGGGGTATGAGGATGGCATACATATGAGTACTACAACAAGTTTAGACTACTTAAATACTAGAATATGGAGGAAATAATTACCTGTAAGAGGAGATAAGTGAAACAGATATGAAAATTTAATCTAAACAAAACTGGACAGTGCAGGTAAAGCAGGGCATCGCGATACGCTCGCAAAGTGGAGTCTAATATTCCAACATCAATGATGTTTTCTGGTTTATTCTCTGCCCTCCCGGTTCTACTGAAGAAGATTCCCATCAGATCGTGCGATTCATTAAGGCCTGTACACCACTCATGATGAAACACAAGCCACCTCGTTTTTAAGTGTATCTATCCTACTTCAAGTGAGTTACAGTATGCCACTAAATTCAGTGGAAGAAAATACAAAATACGATTGTTGTTAGCTACTCATGTGGAGGCACTGCAACCAATGTTTTGAAAATCTTCGTTCATTTTTCATGAGCTTCATCGTTCTCGTAAGCTACTTATAACGCACATATGGCGAAGAATATGAAGGGAAACTTCCTATTGAGTCACTTCTTCGCACCGAAGGAACACGTAGTATTTACTACTACCAAGATCCGTCTTGTATTTCGGAGTTCGAAGGACGCTTTATTCATTACGATGGCTGATGAGGAGAGTAATATAGTTGTAATCGAAAATCTATGGTGGATTGAGGAATGGGTAATTTCATATATTTTATACAAGCAGATATATATGTATATATAAGAGGGTTGGTGCATTTCTTCTCGAAAGTATTAGTAACCGAAATACATCTCCAAAAAGTGCATCTTATACTTCTTGACAACAACAAAAAATGTGATAGGAGATTTCTACATATATGTGTGTACGAAGTAAAGAATCTCCCGTACCATAAAACCTTGCATCACAATAAAAAGGCTAAATAAATGCGCGAAATCTAGTTGCAGCTACAATCCAACAGTAACACATAAGCAACGATCCCCTGGTTGACACCGTATCCATAAAATACTAGCCGTGCAGGCTCAGCAGCATCAGTAATATACCAATGATCTCCCAAGTCGGAATTATAAACCGCGTATAACGGAATGCTTCCGAAAATTTGTGTCGGATATACGTAGATGATCGCGTTCTGCACGGTATACCCGGGTGCAGAAGGCAATGAGCCAGTGGTCGAGATGAGGTACATGTAGTCCGTGGTCGTAGGATTGTACAGGCGGTACATCGGGACAGTGCTTTCCTGTTGCATTTCAAAGGCGCGGAAAATATCTCCCTGGAACTGCCATCCAGCACCGTTCGCGATGGCATAGATAAATGCAGCCCGCACGTTGATGACGTGAAGGGTGGAGGCGAGATTATATCCTTGCATATAGATGGTTGAGGTGCTGGGATCTCCGCATGTCTACTCCTCGCGTATCTGGAAATAAAAATTGAATACAAAAGCGTTTCTCTACGAGTAAATGGTATACCCGAAGTTTTTCGTTTGGACCATCTGTGAGTGTATTGCTCATTGCAGAGCAGCGGATAGAGAGAATGAGGACAATAATAGCAAAAATGAAGTTCTTCATGATATCCAGAGAGGTTCCTTGAAGGTGACGAAAGATCGTACTTTGTACCAGGCCTTATAAAGCCTGACGATCTCTGAATCCTGTTTTTATATATTCGGTTTTGAATTCTGGACTATAGCATAAGAATTCCATTTTACGCAACAACCAGAAGGATTTGACATTGCATACGGCTCTGACATATCGCCGGCGTACAAAAAGATTCAGAAGTTTTGTACCGTAGGTGCCGCTGTAAAGAAGAACATACTTGTTCAATTTAGTTATTCAAAAACAAGCAAGAAAATAGACAGACTTGGGAATACGCATGTCGCGATTGACAGCATGCATGGAATTGGATGTTCAACATTCTTTTCTATTCGAGGTTCATGCATCTCCTTCCCGAACTGTACATGGTGAGAGCCTAAATATGATGTTTATGAAAGTTAAAATTTTAAGCTTGAGATACAAGAATGATTTAGCCATATCACAGCAGTCAAAGAGATCTTACTAGGGCAAAAATCAAATCCAACATACCCACACAACTGGTACCAAGGGTGAATTGCAAAGAAATAAGGTATTTCGGTACATAGTAAACGCCGAGCGCTAAAGCAAACCTTTCAGTAGATAGAATGGCGCCGGTAAAACCATCCGTGATTCTTTGCTATGTGATGTGATCGATACGCATGGCTGCTACTTCTACGATCAATTTCTATCATCTTTGAATTTCACTGCAGGTGCAGATCCGATAAAGCAACGATAATGCAGATGCAAGAAGTCCTTGAATGAATAGCTTGTAGGTGAAAGCACGAAGCACTTCCCGACCCGTATGAAGATTCTTTATGCATATCCGAAACGAGCTGCGAGAAGGCTGGTGTGCCTGATATAGTGCTTTCGGATGAGGGTGGTGATGAAAATATCCATTCGGGCCGGCTAGTGCTATATTTTCGAGTATATACAACTGTAGTAACATAAGTTATTAAATTATTAGTCCGTCACAGTATGCCAACCATTTTAATAACTAGATCCACTTGTAATAAAAACTGATTGAAATGGAATGCAATATTCAGTTTGTCAAGTGATTGCTATAGTTATATTCCCGCTAAGTGGTGTAATTCGTGCATCGGATGATTTACTTACGTGCATCTCCGCATCACCAGCTGCTGCAAGCACGTCGTTTATGTCTATTAGCCTCACAGACAACAGAATGCAGAGTCACTCTATGCAGTGTGTTTGTCAGCACTGGGCATGATAGAATCAAAAAAGAACAAAGCAGCTGGGAGGCAAAAGTTGTAACATTATCCTTGGGGGCTGCAGTGTAGTGAGTATACGCAAGAAAAGATGCGCACGTTTGCTATCCAAAAGCAACGTGCTCAGCCAAAATATCCAATTGATGGAAATCTAGATATTAGATGTGATCTGAGTTATTAGATCTAATAACTTAATAACTAATGTTACTAAAGTTGTAGCACCTCTATATTTTCTCACGTCAGAGGGAGAGGTAGGTCGGACGACGTCGAACACCAAAGGGCACCACAGCGAGGAGGAGCATAGCTGGATCTAGCAACACTTCGATCTTGTATTTCCTGAGCGTTAGCTTTGTGCGGGAGAGGATCTGTTCGTGCGACGAGGAGCAGAAGATTAGAGCGATCAAGGGAGGGCAAGGAGAGAGGAGGACGAGACAAAGACGAATGTAGGGTTGAAGGAGAGACGGAGACGACGCAAAGTCGAACCGTCCACGGCACCCACAAATTGCCACGTGTATGCAAGTGGTTGCGAGAAAGCCGAGAATGAGGGGATGAGCACAGGATAGCAAGACGAAGGATGGACCGGGGAGGGACGATGAGTGACACCTTATGGAACTCCATTGAGCAACGAGGGGAGAGAACGAGGAACGACAAGAGATGTCTTATCCCGAAGAGGGATGACGAGAGATGCCAGTGGCGACGAGCCACGACGAAGACCGGCGGCACAGAATAAGATATGCCTCACGTTCTCGTAGTGTTTACATAATCGTGAACGATCTGTGACCTTCAGTAAAAACGGAAAGTCGGCCAAGTCAGGGTTTCGTAATATAATTGCCATTTAGTGAGATAAAAGTCAGATCGTTTTCTACCTCATATTTCATGGTGTCCCTTTCAGAGGCTTCTTAGATAAATTTATACTATACCTTAAGCACCATTTTCAGTATATTATGAATAAAAACCAAAAGAATTTGAAGATTAAGACAGCAAACAAAAATGGCACTTTATATTATGATTTGACTGAAACCTGACATTGGTCTGAAAGATTGTTAGGAATGACTCAGATTCTTGGACAACTATGGCAGGCATGTGACAGATGACTTTCCTGCATGACTAACTTTTTATGAAATATTATGAAACCCTGACTTTTGGAGTATGTATGAGAAGAGTGGGAATGGGATTGTAGTATAAATATATAGAAAGTGGGATTGCACTCAGAAAGTGGGTTGAATGGGATCAGCAGGGCAGCATGTTTCAACTACTTTATAACTCCACAAAGGCTTCTGCTTCACAGTGCCATCACCCTGACTAAAAATAATTAGCCAGCCAGTAATTACCAGGTGAATAATCCCTCGTAAGCTATCCACTGGAAGGGAAAATGTTATGAGTATTAATCAAAATTGATCATGATGATTGAATCAGAAAATCATGAGTAAGCCCAGTTCATACATCTAACTAAGCACTGTAATTATCATCCCAAGGCTTTCTGAAAACAGTTTCTTAATTGATGACTTGCCCTGTCAATACTCAGCCAGCCAAGAAAAAGAAGACAACATTGAAGGACAGGTAGTTCCATGTGGGTGATGTGATAGAGGCTGCTTCATAAGCACTTGCACTCTTGATATCATTAGTTTACTCAATCATTTTTTGGGCTGTCATTATTTCAATTAGTATCTTTTCTACTAAGGAAAGTACCTTCCTATCTCCAGAAGAAATATAAGTGTATAATCTACAGATATCATTTAAATTTGAACACCTTCTTAAAATACTTGTTCAGGGGTATAAGAGGCATTTTTAAAACTGCCTCCCATAAAAGTGCCTCCAGGCCTCAGCAACAACCAAGACCAGGATGCAGCATTCCAGCAACTGCACTTTTGGCATAAAACAATACCTCAGGCATCCCACTAATGAAAACACCAATCCCACTAACAATGGCTTCCATCTCGCTAAAAGCTCATTATATCCCACTATTAGAGGTCCTGTCCCACTTTTTTGTAGTTATGGTCCAATCCAATTCCCACTCTTCTTGTTATCACTCTGACTTTTGGCTGACTTCAGTGTTTACTGAGCATGACCACCAATCCAGATGATCCACTTGCAAATTGCTCATGAACATGTTCACCTCCTCAGAATGCTGCAAATAATCCAGTTACATTATAAGAGTTATTAAATGGATAGGAGCCTGTAAAATATTGGTTATGTGCACAGAATAACAAAGATCAACTACTTTAATACTATCCACAAAATATTAGACTTGTCTAAATCAGTCATTATGCTCACTGGAATTACTCAATGTCACCTGTATTCTATAGCAGTCCATGCAGCCTACCTACCATTTAAAGATTTCCAATACAAATACATAAAACAAAGAGAGCATGTTAAAAACCTCCTTGTTGTGTTCTGAGCCCAAATTCTTGAGCACTGGTGTAGATGTTTCAGGACCAGTTTTATTTTTTTGCTTTTATTTGTCCCATTGTCAGATTTGTAAAGCCTGATAAAATTTCCACAGCATTACATTTTCTTTTAGTATTCATGTAGATATGAAAAAACAAAATTCTCATCATTAAGGGTTAGATGCAATGTAATTAGAGTGAGTAACTTAATTAGGGGCTTTCAGCACCAAATCTTTCAGGCATGATCAAATGATAATTATCTGAAGATCTGGCTGCAAAAAGTGTTAAATAAAAATATCTAGCTTTTCTTGTGGCCATATTTGTAGCTTGTTTAATTTTGCAAATACCCCGAAGGAATTACTTGGATTTCGCCATTTTGTTATGCTTTGCTTACATAAATGCCACCAGAACATGTGCGGCATATCTTACTAAATTCTAATCATTACATCAATGTATTTATGTCAGATCTCGAATCCAAAAGGGAAGACTAGGGACTAGAGTTTGTAGGTAACAATAGCACTACATTGGAAAATGTCAGAAGTATTGTCAGAAGGATTTCTGACTGTAACACTAAAGATAAGAACCGTTAGCTTCAGCTTATGTGCTGCACCCTTCCAGTTCTCATGGGTTCTAACTTAGTGAGTGGTCCACATGGTGGAAGATAGTTACCAGGGTTGGAAGCATGTCAAAGGTGAACAAGATATTGACAACTAGAGTCAAGTCAAGTGTCGAGGGCGAGGTAAGACTAGTCAAGGTAAGTCAACTAGAAGATGAGTCAGAAGGGGTCAGAGAGTCGGAAGTGAATTCAAGAGACTAGGGGTACAGAAGTGAACTACTTAAATACAAGTAATGCTAATTGTAATCATGAAAACAGAAGTAGCAATACTATGGATACGAGGATAATAAAAGTTCTTGACACATAATAAAAGTAGCAGAAACAAGGACAGAAGTGTAACTGAGCAGAAGTGTACTTAGAGACAGTAATTGTATTGTGAGTGTCAAATAATAAAAACAATAGTTCGGTGTTTAGCAATGAATGGAGACAGGTGGAAATATTGGGAAATCATATCGGAGAATGTCGGAAGGTGTCAGAAAAGATTGTGGATGTAACAATTTATGTATTTGATCAACTGTTATCAAAGCTTTCGAGCATTTTATACTGGATCAAGCCTACTGCTAGGCCAATGCTTCTGGACAGTTAAATTCATTCGGTTGTTTAATCTTGTAATACATTATATGCTTTACTGTGCCATAATAGGAAACAAGCCACTTTAGACAGATACACTTATTGTATACCCAGCTCATATCTAAGAGTCAAATATTCAGTACTGTTGTGCATGGAAACATATAGGTGATTCTGATGATATATATATCAAATTTTGACAGGATGAGATACTTGAGAAATGAATTTGGTTCTGGAAATGAGTCAAGCTCGGCAACTTCCGAAGTCACCTTCCAACCTTCTCTTCTTCCTACCTAATTTCTATTCTGTTCAGTCATTTCTTAATTATCTGCTTAAAAAAACTGTAATACTAATTGGGTATGATGCATGGATGTTCTCTAAATATAAACTAAGCTGGGAAGACAGTCAATGACGAATCAGCTAAATTTATTGAGAACCAGCACTCTCACTCTGTGAAGGGCATTTATCTTCTCATATCAAATCTAAATTAAAGTAAACCCGGGCATCATCTCATGCATGTATAATCTCAAGACAGATGAGCAGAATTGCGACTGACTGTTTAGTCGATCTGTCTCATTAGGGATACAATCACAGTGGCACAATATGACCATCTTTTCCATTATTTCCATTGCCGTTGTTATTGTCGCGATTCCAATACTGAGGTGAAGCTATTAGTCTGTAAAAAAAAAAAAAAAAACATGTGTCTTTTTCATTTTCTAATTCTAGGCGAAGTGAAGAACGAATCGCTGATGACATATCTGATCAAGGCCAAAGGCCGTGATATACGTACTAGTTCATTATAGACGCAAGTAAAACTTCAATTTCTCACTTCCTGTCATGTAGTCCTCCAAGCGAAGAACTCTTTAGGCAATTTTAACATGCTCCTCTACAAGTTTCAATATCCTCCCAAACTGAGACTTCCAGGTGCACTGTCGAACGCTCGTTTATTGTTCCAAAGTAGCTATTCAGGAGGGCTTTGATAAAGGCGTAAACGGCAACGCTAAACAAGATGCGGATAGAAAGGGAGTTTTTGTATACGAAAGTAGACTGCAGAAAAAGAGGAAGGATAATACAACAGATGACTGGGAGTCAATATGCAATTTTTTCTATACTTTTTTTATGAATATATAGCGATCCGGTAGGTGACAAATGGTATCGTGAAATGAAGTTGATTCTATCGGTTCACTTAAGAACGAAGCTGAGCAGTCATTAGTAATGATGACATTCCTGCGGATCAGACTAAGTACTTCATCAAGCCGCTTGAGCTCTGGATTGTTGGCAGGAGGACAATGCTTTGCCCCTATCTATACGTGCTCGCTTGTTTGTCCCAGGGATAGTCTTCTGTGCTTCCAGAAAGTGGATGGACCCAGATGCACGGTGAGTGCTAGAAGCGGAGCATTGTTTTGACATTCCTTCTCCGCTTCGTTGAAGACATGTGATCGTTGTTATCGATGATCGAGAAAGGCGAAATAGATAGTCGCAGTTATCTCTTAGCTCCCACCCATATTAACAGAGTCGGAGAAATACTCTCTCCTCTGAAGCTGCCCAGTTACTGAACATTTAACCAATATTCAATAAGCTTCGTGTTTGTCATGGACTCTTTTCAATTGATTTGTTTCGTTGTGCAGCTTAGCGTAGCTTGATCCAACTATTAATACTTTATCTACTAGCCAAGGCTCATGTCAACGCTGCGCCCATGAGGTGAGCAAAAAATGATTTGAATACCCTGTCAGGTTTACAAAAATAGAGTATCCATTTCTCTGAATCTCTTTCATGTCTTCGATAACGACTACAGTGTATTCGAGTCCTATCGACGCCGATGGCCAGATCACTGTGTCTCCTGCATCACAGCATATTCAGCGACATTCGGGCTACACTTCATCCGCAGCGTCATCAAATAGCTTCAGCGATGCACATGATTTTAGCATTATGGGTGGTCAATTTTATACAATTCAAGGTGGCGTCTCCAACTATTATCAAGAAATAAGTAAAGAATCTTGTGCATACGGCGCGTTTCACCATTGACCTGCTATCAAAACTTCAGGCTCATATGGATATCATCTTTGCAGGCCTCGAAATTTTACTTTCTTCAGTCGTAGTCAACGCATTTTTCGATTCGGAGGAACGCCTCCCGCTTCAGAGACCCCTTCCTGAGGCTCAACAGAAAATCCTATGCGAGATACTGGCATGGATAGAGGATGCGGATGCAAGCTCCCGTATCTTATGGCTCAGCGGTCCTGCAGGGATAGGGAAATCATCCATTG
>JASFDH010001689.1:0-13607 GCA_036937195.1 Nidularia pulvinata
GACTTGCCCCCAACAAACTTGAGAGGTAGTGACCAGTCTATAGGGTGGTAAAAACAATTTTATTGTCATATCTACCCTACAGAACAAAACCACCTTTTCAAATCTGAGTAAACCCAGAGATGAGCAAAAAGTCAGGAGAGTGTTGGGATTGATTGTGAGTGGTACAGAGATGGTGCACACTGTGCTGTATAGGGATATGACATATTGTTACACTTCTGACATTTTTTTTTATCTGATCACATATCCTTTTGATTAACACTTGAAGGTTAGCATTCAATGATGTTCACTACAATAAAACGAAACTTTCATTTGTATAGTAAATAGGACAATTGCAGTATTTGTGTAATCAAGGTGAAGAGTAAAATAGAGTAACAAGAAGATCCAAACTAACAATTCCAGGTGAATCTGAATATTGTTCTTTAACCCCATTACAAGTTCTCCTCAGCCAGATATGCACCTGTCTACAGTATTTGTAGATATTAACTTGATTATGGTGAGACACTGTACTGCATAAAGGTCATGACTACAGTGGCCATTGCCACTGCTAATTCAGGAAAGGTCTCTGATATGGTGCACAGCCATTTTTGCATGGGTACTTCAGGGCCTGTGCAAGGTTGCACAAACCTGAGGGATTTTGTGCAGAAGTAATCTGCATGGGTGATTGACAATGTAACAGGTGAAATTTAGCTTTGCAAATCAGAAGTTTAGCCAAAGTTAAATTTTGGCTGGTAAAGTTAAATTTCACCCATTAAATTCTTAACCACCCACATTGCTCCAGCACTCTGGTTCTGGTTGATGATACCTTGCTTCCCCCTTGTCAGGTCCCTTGTTCTACTTTCTCACAGCTTGCTATTTTTGGATTTATATTTATCTCTATACTATAGCAAGCATACACTTCATCAGTATCCTCTTATTTCACTCTTTCATTTACCCATTGTTTATGGGTTTTGCCATGGTCCTTCCTTTCTGGGGCTTTAGCTAGTATTTTGTTGATTTAAATTTCTAATTTTATTTTTGCTAGCTAGCTGGGTATTTCCTAGTCTCATGTTCTTGCTTCATTTCCTTTACCCACACTCCATTATTAATTACATAAAAGGCTGCAATTTTCCCATTATTCCTATTCCCTTTGTGCCTTTGTCCTTTGTTGACATCTCTTGTTTCTTGTCCCTGTGTATGGTATGTTCCTCACCTGTTGGTGTCTCTATTGAACACGTTCTTATGTGTCCCTATCATTTACAGGCTTGTTCCTGTTCTCATCAGTCTTTGCAAACTTCTTCCAGCCAAGACTTGGGTTCTGCTTTGCATTGTGCTTCTTCACGACACATCTCCACCCAGGCTTCTTCCTCTACTAGTTGCACTGGTCAGATCCAGAAGGCTAACATGCTAGTTGAGGACACGACTCTGCATGTCCCTGTCTTTACTCTGGCTCATGTGCTGCCCTTCAAGTCTGCTGCTTTTGTATGTTGCCTTTTCTAATTTATTATTTTTATTGTTCCTTATGTGACTGTTCTAGCCTGCTGAGTTCTGGTGTCTTACCTGCACCATGCGAGCTTGTTCTTGTACCCCCCAGAGTGCTGGCATGAAGTGCCTTGAGTGCATTGCACATAGTGACAGTTGGTGCACATATTTGCTCAGCAGTGACAGCCTCCATGCTGTATACATGCAGGCCCTTCATTTCAGCACTCCTGGTGGGGATAGTTTGTATTTCCTTATCATATTCAATTATCATCTTCTTACCTTATCTTTTCTAGCTCTCTGTCTGCTTTAATACACCTATTGTCAAGGCTGCTAGCTCAAGTGCTTGCTCACAATGCTCATGCTTGCCTCCTATCCCATTGTATCAATTTTTGCCAAATTCTCAAGCATATGGCCACCCAAAATCATGACAACTTCCTGACGTGGGTTGGTATCTTTGAGGATCAGACCACAATGGACCAAATTCTTGAGCTGGTATCTCATATTTTGACTGACTACTCCGATGCAACCATGGCTCCCATCATTGAATATTTTGGTCAGGCTTTTGACTTCGCAAATAGTTGCAACAACTACCTTGCCAAGCTTGCCACTGCCAAGACAGACACCTAGGTCGGTGACAGTTCTGAGGAAGGTGATGGTTCCAGGGGCAAAGTTAGTGAGGCATTAGCATCTGCACCAGGCAGTGCTGAGGCTGGTGGATCCTCTTTTGATGAGGGTGATACTGCTACCACAACCAAAGCTGACTCTGTGACTGGTTATACTTCCAAAGACAGCAATATCAAAGCATCCAACAGCCAGGGTCACCAAGCTGGTAGCTAGGAGAGTCAACGATGATTTGGCAGAAGTGAATGAGCTCAACAAGACGAGTTCAGACTCTTCCTCCATCAGTAGTATGTCTGTCAATGACACCTGATCTTCACTGCCACTAGTCCCTTGTTCCACTATCCATATGTACTTCTTCTTTATCTTACATATGTGCCCATGCCTTTTTATAATAGTGTTTCTTATCAACTTTTACTGCAATATATTGTATTCTGGTTCTTTTCTATTTTGGTTTTCGTAAGATGGTGGGATCATTGTGCATCTGTCTCCCCCTCACTAAAAAAAATTGACCGTCCTCAGTTGCTTCTAGCTAGGTGATGTTTGTATCTGTCCTTTTTAAGTTTAATGTCTCCATTTGCCTTGCTATTCAGAGGTTGTGTTTGTTCCTGATTTGGGTCTCCTCCACCTTGTCATTCTCGTTTTATGTTTCATACTAAACCATTTTCTAAATGACAGGTATCACTTTTGGCATTCAATTATTATGTTATATATTGCAGGTTTTATTCATCACTTTTGTCTTAAGTCTCCTGTACTTCTCTTGCTCTTTTCTTTTTATCCTAGCTAGCATCTTCACAATGTCATGCAGCATTATCAATAAGACTATAGCTGCTCTTGTTGAGAAGAACAAAGTTGTGTCCTCTGCTAGCACCTTCTCCTGTGATATTGCTGAGTCCATTCTCAAGACTGCTGGGTCTGCTGCAGTATGTATTATTTTTCTTATTGTGTTCCATCTTAGATACTACTATACTCCATCAGGGCAAAATTATTTCATTCACTGAGAAGGAACCTTGCCTTCTCTTTGACAAGGAGGTTACTGAGCCAATTTTTGAGCTGCACCAGGCTTTTGAAGCCCACCAGTCAAAATATGACCAAGCAAAGCTTGGTTCGGCTGGGTATAATTTTCCACCTTGTTATTTTGTTATTCAGAAATGCAGGTGTCACATTATCGGCTTACAGAAGGAGAAGGCTTGTCCTGAGCCTCAATGTGGTTGTGTACACATCTTTTCTATTCTTTCCTGTATCTAGCTAGCCGCATTGTCCTTATAGGCTTCTGCTCAACATCCTTGTGCTCTGCCCAAGTACAAGACCATCATTGAAACTGACAACTCAGGAGTAGAGGACTGTACATCTGTTCCAGTTACATCTCACACTCCTGCCGTTGACAAGGTGTGCTTCTATTTCATCTATTCTTAGTGAATAAGTTTCTTTGTGATTTAATGGCTTGTTTCAGGCAGATGCAAGTCAACAATCCTCCTGTACTCCCTACTGTTACAGCTGAGGTAACTGAACCTTCTGTTTGTTTGAAGCATTGTAACTCTCTGCCACCATCCATAGGACTTTTCATTTTTCTGTTTTACCCTTTTTAAATCTTACTTTTTCAAAGGTAAAGTGCCAGGCTATCTTTTGTGATGCCAAGGTCACAAGCCTTGAGTTTGACTCAGTGCTAGGCTATCTTTTGTGATGCCAAGGTTGCAAGCCTTGAGTTTGACTCACTTGCTGGTATGGATTCCGGCAGCCCTGCTTACCAGAAAGCTGCTCAGCTTTCCAACAAACAGCCTCATCTGGACCACCCATTGTTCAATGATTCTGATCACACAACTACTGGTATGTGTCCCTGTGTCTTTTAATTTCTTGAGTCAGGTTCTAATTTCTGTATTTCCTATCTAATTCTTCAAGCAATGGTCAACAACCCTGAATCCTCCAAGACTTTAACCAAGGCTCGTGAGGCTGTTGCTAGTCTTTGTACCGATGCTACTGAGACTTCTCTTTGTGACTCTCTTATGGATGTCTCTGGCAACATTGTTTCTGTTATGCATAAGCTACAGTACCTTTTACAATACTGTGATCTCTTAGTTGTTGAGCAAGAACACCTTACTAGGCTGCTCAAGTGCCATGCTCAGGCTCTTCCCCAGTAGTTTTATACCCAATGCCTTCTTTTGCTCTTCTCTTTTCATGATATTTCATTTTTCTAGCTAGCATCATCCAACTAACACTTAGCTAGTACCTTGTCACTCTTTATTAGATACCTTTCTTTTTATTAGTTAAATCAGTATTCTGTTTGTGCTTGCTGTGCCTTATAGTTGTTTCTCTGTTTGAGTCCAAAGAATCCCCCTCACTAATATAAGCCTGAGGCTCTCCTTCCTGCTCAGTTGGGATATCTTCTCCAAACTCTAAGTCTGTGTCTTCAGTATCCAATTTACTGTTGTTCTTTAATTGTTCTAAACCCTTTCTTGATAGGTCTATAAGATCATGTATATTATCAGGTAATTCAATTTTCTTTCTCACATGATATGGAATTACTTGGAATGCTGCCACTTTATTTTGTAGCACCAAGCCGTCCATTTCTGCAATGATGTAGGATCCTCCTTTTGATTGTGCTATAGGTCCCAGGTATTTCACCTTCATCTTCTTCATTGCAGAGGACTCTATTTCCATATTTCTAATTAGCACTAGATCTCCTGCTTCAAACTTGTAATCTTTAATTTTTCCCTTATTAGTATTCTCAAGCCTCTGCACTCTTTCAAATTTTTCTTTAGAGATCTGTTTCTGGAGGTCCTCGACATGTTGTGTATGCTTAGCTAGTGCTAATGCTCAGTAGCCTATTACTTTGGCTGTGGTTAATATCCTATCTGGTAATTTAACCAGCCAGGTTGCCTCTATTATATCCAAGGGTAAGACTGGATGTGCTCCAGTGACCATGAAAAACAGTGAGCAGCCTAGTCTTTTTCTTACTGTGATTCTGTCTGCCCAAATAACATGATGGAAGTAATAGAACCACTTCCCTGGCTCTCCATTCATTGCTTTAGCTAGCATTTGTTATACATCCCAATGTGGCTGTTCTATAATACCATTGGCCTTTGAATTGTATGGCAAAATCATAATTCCTTGGATTCCATACTTCTCAGCTAGCCACACTACTGCTTTTTTAAACAGCATGCCATTGTCTGTAACTATTTTTACTAAACATCCCCATCAGCATATAACATCTTTGAAGAGCCATTGACTGATACTTCTTGCATCTTCTCTTCCCAGCAGCCTTCCTTCCATCCAGGAAGATACTGCACACTGTCCATGTACAATATAACTGAATCCATTTGATGGCAGACTCATGTGCATGGTATCAGCATGTAATTCCTGAAATATGGATGGCATATATTGATACACCCTAGGCAGATCTACACCTAAATACTAAGGGAAAACCATATATCAACATCTAAATTATGATATTAGTAGAGACAACTAGCTATGACAGGATAGAGTCCAATAATGAAGTCTTAAGTACTGGGGAGCACGAGCTAGCTAGAATGAGGGAAAACACGGAGCACAGCAGCACTCAATATAGCACCGGCATCAGGAACCAGATGTAACTGATACAGCTAAACTGTGACTGAGAGAGGCTATAGTGCAGCCAAACCAAGACAACGGTGATGCTTTGTTTGGCTTCAGAAGTGAGCACTAACAGTCACACACAAAAGCAGAAAAGGAAACATTGTACAAAAGAAGACCATATGGCTAACCACCAATGGGCAGGAAGTAAATTAAAAATAAATGGGATATACAAGTCTATGATACATAAGTAAGAAGCCAGCTAGACACAGACAGAAGATAAACACAAAGGAATGAAGTGTCAGATATGTTAGTCAGGCTCCAAAGACAGGAGAAAAATAGAAGATAAAGGCACTGGTGAGACATCCTCCCAGAGAAAAAATACAAATAAACATGCGATTGCTAGTAAGTGCAATGACCCAGACAGTCATGCCTGGCTCACATCATGTAACTTCTGAATTTCTTTTCCACAAATAATTGGTGCATTGCATTCACCTTTTTTCTAAAGAGTCTCCCTCTGGGATCTGGGAAAAAGTGACTTGACTTTCTAGTGAAGTTTGCATATTCTTTCTCTGTCATATTCTCTGGTTCAAACCCTTTGTCTTTTAGCCATTTTATTATTAAAGGTATTCAATCATCCTGTAATCTTGCAGTCATTGTTCTGTGTGATTCATCATAATCATTGTTGCCTTCTTCTGGCTGGTATTTGGTTTCCCAGTCAGGCACTATTGTAGTCTTATTTACTGACAGCAAATAATGTCCTGACTTCAGCAGGGTTTCCCAATTATTTATTATTCTCTTTTGGAACTTCAACTCTTCTGTAACAGATTCTACTGTGCTTCATAGATTGTCATCAAAATCTCAAACATCTCTAGCTAGTTTCTGTGCATATCCACCTCTTGTGTCTATTTGATCCTTAAAATCCTTGAATTCTAAGCTGTCTGCTTCTTCAGGTGATGCTTTAATCAATTCTATTTCTCTTTCATCATCTGTCCTGAATAGCTAATGAAATTGGTGTATTCTTTTCTACCCAGGGTGTATGGGCTACTGTAGGGATCTTCACAGGGGGAAAGAAATCTTCCCTGAATTTCCCCTGCTCAGTATTGTCCCATGTGAATGCACCCTCCTGTTCCATCATGAGGTGATGCATTGCTTTCCATTCTTTTGGCCATAAACCCTCATTCTTGTGTACTTTATTAATTTTGTCTCTTCTTTCTTCTGTATACTGGCCTGTAGGGATGAAGTCTGGCAGGTGCATATTCAATTTTGGTATGTTAGCTAGCAGATCTCCTAGAATTTCTTGCTTAATCCTATACCGCTCTGGAAGCTCCCCTAACACAGGTTTCACTTTTACTCCTACTGGCTTGTATTTCTTTCCTGCAAACACTCTTGTAAGTGCTTCATCTTCAGCTTCTACTTCCAGTAGTTTATTTACTATGAAAACACTATCTAGATGTTTTCCATTTAACTGTTGTAAGTGTAGATTCAACATTGCAGACTCTGTTTCACTATACTGACTTCCTTCTAGCATCTTTGCTAAGAAGTGGTATTTTACTTCTTTGAGTACAAAGCTTCCCCTTGTTTTCAGTAGTATTACTTGCTCAATATGCATATCTTCTGTCCCCCCATAGTCTATTATACAGGTACACTCTCCTTGACCCTCGATCAAATCCTCAAGCTGCTTCGAAAATTTTGGTTTTCTTTTCATTGTAGAACTGCTGGAGAGGTTCCTCAATTGAATGTCAGAACCATGCAATGTTCCTTTGTGTTGGGATTGGTAAGTGTCAATAGTTGTCCTCCATCTGCATAATTTTTGACTTTGCTTTCTGTCAGACAATTGAGGGGGCATCCTAACAGGACCCTGTAGGCTGGCTTTTCCATTATGTGCACTTGTAGATAGACTGTAACTTGTTAAATCTAAACAGTACGTTTCTAGCTAGCCCACAGGACTTCTCTATTTGTCCATTTGCACTCTGCATATTTATGGTAATGTCTGGATTCCATGATACTTGGGCTCCAAGTGCTGCTTCCTTACTCATAGAGATGATTTGAGATCCTCTGTCAAGTAGAGCTTCTTTGGTTTTTGCACCATTTACCACTGTACTGACCACTCTCAGGTTTTCTGAGTCTGAAGAGACAAAGATTTTCCCTTCTCATTCTCCTGGTGGTAAGCTATGTAGATACTGTAAGATGGGGTCATTTATTACCCATGCTTTCTTTGTACCACCTTTGGTTTGGAATTTTAGCACTTGCTTTGTTGCACTTAGCAGCATATGTGCCATGATTGTTTGTACTTTTGAGGCTAATGAAGTCTCCTCAGGCATTTTTGTTTTGCCAAGATATTCCTCTACCGCTGCTTGAGTACAGGCAAATCCAGCAGTATCTTTTTTCTAGCTAGCTGCTCCTTGTATCTTTTTGTGTAGAGAGGTGAGATGGCCATGAGCTCTTTGTTTGTCACCCATGCCTATCTAGCTAGCTGTTGGTCTACTATCTTATCTACATCTACTTTAGCTTCCACTTGGGACTGATGCTTAAATGCTGGCTGGCACTTTTCTCTAGCTAGCTCTGTCGACAATCTTGGCATTTCATCTCTTAGTGGCCTTAAAGGTTTAACATTCCTATACAGCATTTCTTCTGCTTCAGACAGCTCTATATCTTCAAAAACTACTTTTTTCCTGGTATTTTTCTTGGATCTATTTATCATTTCTTGGATACCCTCTCCTTCACTTGAAGCTTTGGTATCTGATTCTACAATTTTTGGCTCAGGTTTCTTTTTGTGACCATCCTCCAGAGCTTTTGAGGTCTTGGGGCCTGTCTCCTCCTTTCTAGACCTTACCAGCTCCTTCCTCAGACTTCTCAGAAACCCTGTTGTCCATGCTTCTTTGCTTTGGTACTTGCTCTTGTATTTACAAACTGCTCTTGAGGTGCTGCTAAGTGCTCCATTAACACCTTCATTGCCTGCTGCAAAGCCTGGACCTGGTTAGCTAGGCTGGCTACTTCTGTGTCCAGGTTCACTTGTGGTGGTGTTGGCACCACTTGGCTAAATTGCTGTGTTGGTATATCCCATGTGTTCTTTTAACACCCCTAGCTCCATTTCTGGCTCTTCCAAAAGTCTGGATAGCTGGTTTATTTTCTTTTCTTTCAGGTCCCAGACTCCTGTGTCCAGCTCAGTGTATTTACAGAGTAGCTTTCTGGTTCTAGCAGTTCTCCAAGCTCTAGCTCATAATAGAAATTTTGCTGTTTTACTTGCTCCTGGTGCCACTTTTCGACTTTATCCTTCATGGGACCTTCAGGGTGTCTAGGAATTATCATGCCATCCCCAAAAGTTACTCTATATCCATCTTGTAAAATCTTCTGATCTTTCAAATCTTTTTCTTTAGTCAGGCACACTGCCCAGTTATCACCACGGACACTGGCTTCTAAATCTGCCAGATTTAGAGAGAATAAATAGTGGATAAAATAAAAATATATACATGCCTCTATCTGCTGGATATAGAGAGAATATATTCATAATATATTCTACAATAAATTCAATCTTTGTTCACTGTATTTATTATAAATAAATCCACATAATATCCATCAGAGAAATTGAGAATATATTTAAAATAAAAACTACAATAATGCACTGAATATGGTGTTGGAGAAAATAAGAATAAATATGCTGGATATAGTCACAATGTCTTCTCCATTAATCTACTGGATATATTGTGAACTTATTAAATCATGTGATTTCATGTGACCTACAATCACTGTTATCTCCTCATGCAGACAGTTCATGGGCACTTACTCTATGCAAATCTCCATGAAACAACTTGGTTGTTTTTGTAATTTATATCTAAATGTCTCAAAAATATTTTAATATTGAGTTGTATTGCAGTTCTTCCCGTTTCTTGGAATTGTGATCATTGAAGTTGCGAAATGGCACCTGGCACAAAACTTTTGACCCTCTTGGATGCAAGGGTTTCAAAAATGATCTGATCAATACAAATTTAGTAGTCATGTGCCACTGGTGCCACAAATATCTGATCTTGAGTTGAGCACCCTCAAAAGAACAGTGTTGCCCTCTATATCTAGAACACAAATGACCTCAATTTATTTTATACCTGCTCTTGAGATGTTTCACTAAGAGCACTGATAATTTTTTCGGCCCAAATATTGGCTTTGGATTTATAATATTAAAATTTCTAATTTCCCACACCACTGGACAGTGGATGACTGTATGGCCTACAGTGGTCCTCGGTCCCAGAGCTCAGATGCCTCCATGGTCCAAGTGAGGAGATAGTGGTGATTGTAGGTCACATGAAATCACATGATTCAATAAATTCACAATATATCCAGCAGATTAATGGAGAAGGCATTGTGACTATATCCGGCATATTTATTCTTATTTTCTCCAACACCATATCTGGTGCATTAATGTAGTTTTTATTTTAAATATATTCTTGATTTCTCTGCTGGATATTATGTGGATTTATTTACAATAAATATGGTGAATAAAGATTGAATTTATTCTAGAAGATATTATGAATATATTCTCTCTAATCCAGCAGATAGAGGCATGTATATATTTTTATTTTATCCACTATTTATTCTCTCTAAATTCGGCAGATTTAGAAGCCAGTGTCTGCAGTGTATGTCCAGCTTGGCTGCAATAAAAACAAGGTCTCGATTCCCAAGTCCCTTGCCAATTATTACTGAACCTTTCCTTTGAATAATTATTTCTGTTATTATTATTACCAGAATTTGTTGGGGCTGGGTTCGACATCTGCTTCATGAAGCCTCGGACTCTCAGGTTTGCATTGATTTAATGGACTTCCCAGATGTTGATCTTCTTTGTCTGAGCTGTCCCAAAGGTTATGTGTATTTGATTGTGTATTTTGATGAGCCCTGTGTGTGCCTGAGGTCTTGGGTGAAGAACTTTTGCTTCTAGGTAAGTCCAGATTTGTGTTAATTGTGCTAGCTAAGCTTTGTGCAACACTCTGTCTCTGTACTTCTAAGTTAGCTGAAATTCTTTCTGTGACTCTGGCTCTAGTCAGGTCTCATGTATTTGTTTGCATTCTTTCTTCGAGAAAAAGTATGCTGTTGAAGAACTTGTCATACATAGCTTTCCTCAAGTTGCTAGTAGAGCAACTCAACTCTGTAGTCCTTCTAGGTAAATTAGATGATGTTGCTTGGCATGTTACTGCTGAGCTATTATGTGGCAAAGAAGATTCTGAACTCCTTTGGTTGCTAGGGCCAACCAATTCTAAATTCGTTTTTTTTCTTGCCATTTTTAGATAGTGTTTTACAAGAACATCAAAAAGGCATAAATAGCACTGGTTTAGAGTGTACTACTTTTGTTTTCAAGTTCTGAGTGCTTTCTCTAATAAATCTCAATTCACCACCCCCCACAATGGGTTCCAGATGAAAGGGGAATGTAATTTGTAGGGATATGTCAAATTTGTATCGCTTAGTCTCAAGCAGCACTGTACCTGCACTCAGCAGTAGCAAATAGTAGAGGTCTTCTCATTGTGGCCATGTGATAACAAGATAGCAAATATATCCAGTACTTTACACTCCCCTATGGGTTCCATATGAAATCCACATTGATTCCAGGATTCCATATGGAATCCATGGAATTCCAGCTGGTCCCCCAAACAATTGTTTAAGTCCTTAGTTTCCATGTTTTATTCCATGCTTATTCCATGTGTATTCCATCTGAAGTCCATAAACTACCAAATGAGGAAATAATTGACTTGTCAGCATAGGTTAGAGGGTTAAAATTAGAAAAATGAAGAAAAATAGATATAAAATAAGAGAAAATGCATAAAAATAGGAGAAAAATAAAAGAGAAAAAGAGAAAAATAGGAAAAAATAAAAGAATAAAAAACAAATAAAAATAAATAAAAAAGATTGAAAAATAAGGGGAAAATGCAGAGAAAATAAATAAAAAATGGTGGGAGATTCAGAAAATTCAGGAAAATAAAGAAAAATGCAGAAAAATAAGAGTGCAAAGGAAAAGAAAAAATAAACAAGAAGGATGTCAATATGTAATGGCAAATAAAATTATAAGAAAAATAAAACAGGTTAATTACTATATTTCAGCAAACAAAGTAACTTTGAAACTGTTTGAATAAATATTATTATTAATGAGATAGATATACATCATATGAAATAAAATTTGAATGGAATTAAACAATTACAGTTATGTTTTCTTGTTTAGTGCCACTAATCATCACCATCATTATCATCATCTACTTCTTCACTGTTCTTATTCTCCTTTTCTTTTTGCTTTTCTAGCACATATGTTGTGTGATAAAATAGCATTGTATATAAAAACTAGTTGAAGTTGCTTGGTACCATTCTTTTGAGAATAGACTCAAAGCCTAGCCAAGCATTTAACTGCTCACATGCCTAAGCAAAAGTCAGAAATACAGATATACCAATGTATGGTAAACAACAATTACCTGTGTATTAAATGCCCACTTATAGCACACTTCTGCAACAACAAGATTTGGTGCAGAACCATCTAAGGGAGCAGGATTACACCATTTACAGCATAACAGATCTGTTGTCCTATGGTTTATATAGTGATAACTGTCAACTATAAACTGTGTAGTTTTACTCCACATATTCCAGCTTCCATTTGAAATACTAGTTCTGAGCAATAGATATGCCTTGTCAATGCACACATAGTCTGGTCTTGACTCCTCTGTAGGATAAATTGATTCTAGAAAAGCCAGTATATTTGTTGGAGATTCTGCTTTATCAAACTTTGTCCATGCAATAACAGTTCCACATGGGGCACATACAGTTTCAACACAATAAAATTGTGATGGACTGAAATAGTGTTTCTGCTGTACATCTGGTGTAGGTTCACCATGAGGTTGTATATTTCTTTCAGAATTTGGTTGCCAACACATTCTTTCACCAGCTCTTTGAAGCATGTGCTTTACACCAGACAATACCTTTGGATTACAATTATGTGAGTGCTCAACCAATTTTTTTTATGCTGGCTGCAAGCTTGAGTTCCAGATATCTTCACATTTGTGCAATCTCATATTCTGCATTTATCATCATAAGCAGCTTCATGTTCTTTACAGAAAGTACCTCCTCTAGCATTTGCAAGATCATAAGTACATCATTCATATGCACAATGCTGTGGACCCATAACAATACCATCAAGCACTATCATCTTTACAGGTGCATGATCAATATCCATTGATTCAGAATTTAAACCTTCTAGATTCCTTGTTTCATTTACTTCAAATACCTCAGTGGTTTCCCCATATAAAGGGGGGACTGCCTGGTTATCATTCATTCCAAGTACAGCAGCAGGATCAGCAGATGCAGTAATATCAGAAGTACTTTTGTATGGCTGGGTACACTCAGAACATGTGTGTTTATCTGCAACTCTTATTACTCTATTTCCACCAAGTTGTGCAAATGCTTCTTTGGTAACCTTATCAATAGACAGCCTATCATCCAATGTAAGATGGCCATGTGATGATGCATTGGCAATAGTGCAAATAGATTCTTGGACAAAAGTTTGCCATACATGACAGCATCCAATCTTTATAGAATCACTTGGAATCTTTCCAAAGCTATTATTAAAATACTCTGTATAAGCAGCTGCAGAAGCATGAAAACTATACATCCCATTAATAACTGCATTTGAGAAGATCCTATCAACCCAAAGACTTTGTCTAACTTTGAGATACAGTGCAGAATTTAGATAGGCTTACTTTTAGCATCTATTCACTTCTGAAAGAAGTTCATGATCAGCTGAATACAGTGTTTTGCATCTGCTACATTGCCCAGTAAGGACAAAAACATTTTTGTGTATTTCTGAGCCCTTAATGAGTGCAACTTTTGGCACATCTCTAGGTAAAGTCAGAGACCACAGAAAAGACCATTGATAGCATAACAATGTAGCAGAGCATCATAGAAGACCAGTTTATAAGACCTAGTAGAGTGAGAGCTAGGAAAAACAAATATTGTAC
>JASFDH010001690.1:0-13598 GCA_036937195.1 Nidularia pulvinata
TCAGGCTACTAACCTTGCTTTATATTTCTCTATCTCTCCAGCTGCATTCTTCTTGATTTGAAGAACCCATTTGCAATCAACCACATTCTTCCCAACTGGCTGCTCGATGAGCTTCCAAGTGCTATTTGCTTTGAGGGATTTCAACTCAGCCTGGATTGCCTGCTCCCATTTTGGCCAATCCAACCACTTTCGTGCTTCCTCAAATGTTGGCATCAGTCCCTCTGCATCCTCAGTCACTGTTGCCATTGCAAAGTCCTCAACACTCACAAGCTCCCACTTATCCACCTTGGCAACATCTGCAACATCTGCAGCCTCTGGAATGGTCTGCAACCCCTTTGGCAGCAGTGATGCACTTGGCCATTTGCTCACCACACCTTCACCCTCTTATAAACAGTGAATATAATTGGATTCATGTCAAACACATTTCCCTCAGCCTTCAGTAAGCTCTGGCACTTCAAATGCATCACCAAGATGGTCAACATGTGGTGGTGTTTGTACACAGGGTGGGGACTTGGGATTGGGGATCTCCTCGATGGTGGTGGTATGGGGAGTGGACTGTAGAGATGTGAAGGGACACTGGGGTGTTGTCAATGGTGCTGGTGGGGGACACTCACCATGTACTAGGTGAGTATCATTCTCCTCCTCAAGTGTTACACCATTGGTGGGGATTTCATCCTCAAAATTAAACTTAATGCTCCTTTCAACAGTCACTGAGTGCTTTTCAGCCCAGAAAATCCAATGTGCATCACTCTCCTCATCAAAGCCAACCCACCACCTGATTTTTGAATGGCCATCAAGCTTTGACCCACTGGTACCATGGACTCGAACTTGACAACCCCAGGGATGAAGACCCCCAATATTTGGCTTCTATCCCATCAAAATTTCATATGGTGTTGTGTCATCAAGTGCATGTGTCCATGTGCAGTTCTTCAGGTATATTGCATGCTTCACGGCTTCCTCCCAGAGGAATTTTGGCAGGCCACTGTCATGGAGCATTGCATGCCCCTTGACCAAGATCATACCATTCAGCTGCTCTGAGACACCATTGTACTCAGGTGTATCATGCACTGTGAGCTTGCAAATGGTTCTGGCCTTCTCAAGGTGAGCAGTAAATTCTGCACTGAGATACTCTCCTCCTTGATCTGACCTAAGACATTTTATAGCAATGTCTTTCTGGATTTTTAGCCAGGCCTTGTAGGTCTGGTACCATTTGAAGGCTTCATCCTTCAAGCTCATAAGATAAAGTGTCGAATATCTGCTGTGGCCATCTGTAAAGCTGATATAATATTCCTTTTAGCTGATAGTTTTGACAGGAGCTGGCCCCCAGAGGTTGGAATGGATCAGATCTCCAACCTTGGATGATCTTGGCTCATTTTGCACCTTCTGAATTGGTTTTTGATGCCCCTTTGCCCACTCACAGGACTCACATACCGTCGCTTCCTTGCTGTTAAGAGAAACACCTGTGATAAGACCCTTTTCAACTAGCCACCTTGCAGCATCGTGCACCACATGACCCATGTGATGGTGGAGCTTGTTGATGCTCAACAACTCACTAGCCTTGCCAGCAAATTCCTTGGAGTTTGGGCAAGGAGTATACACTCAGTAAAGTCCTCCCTTCACTTCTAATGTCCCAATTAACTTTCTAACCTTGTTATAGATTTGACAAGAGGTTTTTGAGAAAACAAGGGTAGAGCCTGTGCTTGTAATGTGGCTCACAGACACCAATGTCACACCCATAATTGGTGCATACAAGACATCCTTCAAGAGGACTCATGATGTTGAGTCACCATTAGGTATGTCCACATACATATCACCCTGCCCAATAGCATTGAACTCACACTTGTCAGCAGCAGTAATAGGTTTCAGGGGGATTGTCTTGAAGGTCACAAAATGGTGATGGTGTCCAGACATATGCTGTGATGCTCCAGATTCATATAAGTCGACATTGACAAGTTGACTTCCAAGGCCATCTGTTGTCAGTGCTGTTGCATTGAATGTGCAAGTGAATGCTTCTTTGCAAGTGATGTCTATGCCCCCAAAGATGGACTCTCCTTCCTTGGATTCAAGATCACTCTCAAAGTCACTCTTGTCACCCAGCTCAGACTCCCCCTCATCATCAGAGGAATCATAGACATCTAAAAGGTGAGGTATTTGATCCTCTTCATCCAATTCTGATGCTGAAAATAGCTCAGCCATCAGGTCATCCTTCTCATCAAGCAAGAACAACTTGGCATTGGCACATTCATCCTCACTTTCAGAGCTGCTCTCCCTGCTTGCCATTCCAACAAACAAGTTCTGGCCCTCCTCAACAAAGTCAGACACATTGCACTCAGTGAGTGTCAACCATGCCTCATCTTTTTCATCCAATTTTGATTTTGCAGCTGCTGCAGAATCCTGTGTGCCTTTAGACTTCTCCTTTCCTTTCCCCTTTGATTTCAGACCCTCTCCTTCTCTTCGGCCACCCTCTGCCCAGCAATCAGCCTTGTAATGGCCCTTTTTGTGGCAGTTGAAGCACTCGACATTCTGTTTCAAACTCGAAGACCCTTTTTGACCCTTCCCTTGGGAGGAATCATTTAAGTAGAAGGCAACATTGTCCTCCTTCTTCCCACCACCTTTCTTGAGTGTGTGACATTCATATTCATCAGTGAGAGTGTTCATGAGATTGTCTGAGGAAAGTGTGGTTCCAAGAACACTTAAGGTAGCATTTACAGCTGAAATATAAGCATCAAATGAAGGTGGAAGTGAGCCAAGAATAATAGCATAGAGGTCATCATCAGAGGGAGGGTGCCCCATTGAAGAGAGGTCCTCTCACATGGTTCTGAGCTTGTCAAAGTGAGCTCAAATGTCTCCTTTTTCAGCACACTTCTCATCCTGAAGTCTCCTGCATAAATCGACTGACACCATTTGAGATTTCTTCTGGAAATCATTTGCTAATGACTTCCAGATTTC
Organism: Nidularia pulvinata; assembly: GCA_036937195.1. NCBI lineage: Eukaryota > Fungi > Basidiomycota > Agaricomycetes > Agaricales > Nidulariaceae > Nidularia > Nidularia pulvinata. Next base: position 2,950 of record JASFDH010001690.1, read on the forward strand.
GAGTGCAGTCCCCTTTTTGCAAATCTTCATAAACAATGAGTCCAGAATTGTCCCAGCTATCTGCTGCTTGACAATTGCCTCCCCCTGCCTCCAAGCCTTTAGTTCTTTCTTCCAAGTCTCTGTCGCAGTTACCTCTGCAGCAGTCAGCTGTCGAGGACCAGTAATTGAGGCACCAGCTGTACCATCAGGTAATGGTGGCCCTGCTATTGTAACAATGGAATTACGGTCAATAATGGGATCAAGAGGCTCATTTTCGGTACCATCCAAGTGCTCGAGAAGACCTCGTGCATCAATAGACCAGAGAAAGCGCTCCTTGTAGATAACCCAGTTTGAGCCAGCCACATCAAGCTTTGGGACATGAAGAAAATCATCACCCAATTTCATAGTGGTAGTAGACATCATAGAAGAGGATATGAGGGTAGGTAGACAGTAGATTTGTTATAACAAAATTTCTTGCTGAGATCAGGGCCCATAACCTATGGGAACAAATATATCTCAGTCAGCATAAGAACAGACTATTGTATATTGTAGTATAGTACCTATGGGAACAAATATATCTACATAGGGTAATCAGTAAGAGTATGAGAACACAACAAGATGGAGTACTCACCTCAGTCAGCATAAGAACAGACTGAGGTGGTACTACGTCGAATACAAGTCTTATATATGAAGTAAGTGAAACAGCTATGAAACAAGCAAAATAGATAAGTGCAAGAACTATATAGCTGCAATGGTGAATACTATAATATGGTAACAAATGGAAATATAATTGAGTTATGTGCATACCATAACAGCGCCATACACACCACTATACCGGTGGTTTGTCACTTCGACACATTGAATGGGTGCTTTGAAAGTAAAAAGGATGGCTATCGAATGATAAAAAAATAATAAGCCAATAGCTATCTTAATCAGGTGGGATCTCATGAAAGAAAAGTGCGATGCACAAAAATAGTGATTTCTTTGATGCAATTCCAGTGTATAGCTTCACAGAATTCCTCAATCAGCCTGAAATTTTGACACAATGTGTATTATTATGGCTACTCAAAGTATACAAAAAATTATGTACATGGAGTAAGAGTTGTGGTCAGAAATTTGAGTTGTCCCAAGGACTGTCAGTACACTGTAAAGGAAAGACTCCCAGTATAACATGGACATTACAGCTGTACACAATACGACTGCTTGGGTGTGCCAGTAGCCCCATATTCAGACCGCACACTCACAAGTAGATTGGTCGTCCTAGCATGACCAGTGCGTCTTAGTACATAGCATACTTGTTGCACGTAAATACAGAGAATTAAAAAAAAAGACTCCCAGTGATGCTTATCATTGGTTTCTATCAATAGATTGGATTAGAAGGCATTTGGCAGTGTTATCGGCGACATGGACATCCTCATTCCCCTGTGACTTGTTTAATTTAACGTGTCTGTCAGCGCCGGCAGGGCTTGGCACTGCAACTTACTCACAGACCGACAGTGACTCCATCCTTGCTTCAGCGTCGTATTGTTAATTATCATGTCTCAACATGCGGATTGTGCATAATGCGAAGACTACGAATATATTCCTGCTTCCTTTGTTGTTCCTCCCATATACTCTCTTGTACAGAGAAAATTGCTCAGATGGTCAAATCCAATGTCAAATCTTGACACACCACTTCGGTGACAATCACTTTCAAGGACGGGTGTAAGCCTGGCGGCTCACCACATGCAGGACACGTCCAAATGCGACCTATCACACACCTAACAAGCATACCTTATAGACATCACATGACATAGACAGACAGAAGTTTTCGTGTTGCCTTTGTTGCTCTCTCTCTCTGACTCTGAGCAACAAAGGTGAGTAGTATATGTTCTTTGTATATGGCTCTCTCTGACTCTGAGCAACAAAGCATTATCCTGTCTCTCGGTACTAATTGAGTGTAGGGCCCCAAACACGAGGCCCTTCCAACGGGGTGCAACTTACAATACAGCTCAATCCAGAAACGAATAAGCACGAAATTGACTGTGATGTCTGGCGGAAGCATATTATTTGACAGTTACTGTAAATGCTGTTAACATTATAAGTCACTGGAGCCGAATGAATACCGAAAGGAATCAAATCCCAAACAGTGACAGCTTTGATGTCTTCAACGATGCAATTCCATCCATCTCAACAAATGAAGCTTTTGGAGACGAAGAAGACTCAGGAACGATATATAATATTAATTTCCTGGTCCTCTTACTGTGAAACACTCCTGGGATCGCGCAGATACTTCATCTAGCACTCGGGGCACATACCAGGAGCCAAAGAGAATGTAAGTCAATGGATTCCTTTAGACATATATGCGAGTACCATGTGTTCATATCTAGGTAAGACATTTTTACTACTGTACCACATACTTTTTTGGACAGATTTTGTGAAGCGAATGCTCCCCAAGGTGTTCTGGACATCTCAACTTGCATTCTGTGCAGATTCAGCACTGCGACGAAGTCCATACAATGCCAGCCATGCCGACATTGACAGTTGGCATCAAATCTGCGACTTTGCTCGTTATATGTTATGATACTTTCAAGACAGAATGGGATTTAACAATGAAACATAGAATTTACAATGTATTTACTAATTCTGTATCCCCCTTAGAAAGCCTCCGATATAATAGAAGCTTTGAAATTCGCGGCGCATATTCGCTGCTTGCTGAGCACTGCGAGCGGTCATCGTGCACTTGAAAGGATTAGAACCCAAGGTTATGGCCTGCATCTCCAAGTCAGACGATAAGAAATGCAGAAAAAAATTTAATAGAATACCTCTTTATAATTATTGATATCGATGTTGACCCCTTTTCTCCATTATCTTCGCAGGCTTTCCTGAATTCGAAACTCCACAAGTTCATGGTGTTTATTGTTTCGCATGATACCTTATGAGAATGACCATACATTACAAAGCAAGAAAAAGTATACAATCGAGTTCCTGAAAAGATATGCCTTGGGACAGGAGCGCTGTAGATATTGGAATTTATCAATGCCTGTTAAAACATAAAACACAAGCAACTGACTCTTCCACCACCGAAAACATGGGTGTCAACAGCCTATATGCTTTCAGTATCCACGATAAAACGACCTGGTTGAAATTCTCTGAATCACTTAAATTTTCTGGATTGTGGAAAATAGCCCTTGTCCTCTTTTTGAGGTGTGAAATACACAAAATGCATTATAGCGTTGCACTTATATGCGTTATGGTATGTAATAGCCCTTTCCAGGATTATGTACTTGTCATACTAAAAGTCCTATCAGCAAGAGTTTCAGGAAAGATAGAACGGTGATTCCTAGGATGACAACCTTTGACGCGGCATGGGGAATGCTAGTTGGAATAACTGGCCCATACCCGTTAGTCTAAAAGATGGTGAACTATCAAATATTTCATATCAAATTGTAGCACTTTGCCTCTTAAATCATCACCTGCACAAATGGCAATCGCTCTATTATCATCAAGGACAGGCATAGTGTCAGGTCCAGTCCTAGAGTCTATTTCCGCTTGCGCTTTCTTCTGAACATCAGGATGAGCTATTAACGTAAAAACTAGTGATATCAAAAAGGTAGTAATGATATCGGTGTCGGCTTCAACTAAAGTACCTCCCAAGTAGCTACATGTGGGACGTCAGTTTATTTTCCAAATTGAAGAGCATGATCCACCACGTACCCTAAAAGATCTCGATCTAAACCCCACTCGACACTTCATTGAAGAACAGTTTCCATGAAGCAGTTATTCTCTGTTCCCTGCGAAATACGGAATCTTGCTTCTTCAAGCAGGGTGAAGTACAATTTCACTTGCAAGCCTCTCGTTTTGACGCATATTCTCTTCCGGTAAGCAGATCTCTTGGGCGTTCGCTTGAGGATGGGAATTAAATCGACTGGTGGATGGGGACCAAACATACATACTCTCTGCTAACATTCTATCATCTCGAAGAAGACCTGTGCTTCCGGTGTTGATGTCCAAGGTGCTCGTTTACCGAAAAGAACAGACAGGATCACTGAGAGGGAATAACGGCGAATATTGAGGCGAAGTTCTTTGGGGCAGCAGCATAATTAGAATAAGTTCAACATAAAATAAGAACATGTAATCATTCCCTTCGAGGTCAGTGATAAGATCGAAAGATAATTGTTTTGCCTCTGAATGCTGGATTGGCAGGTGAAGGTTGTGGGGTTAATATTTCGTGTACACTTCGTTGCTGGGCTCTCCATGTGTCCGCTATAAAAGATACTGTTCTGAATTTTGATTCGGTATCTTGGCAATGAGATGCTCGCAATAGTGTATGCTAGTCAGACAACGTCACACTTAAGCAATTTAAGAAAAAAAAGGATGAAGCACAAAGCCATATAACGATTATACCCCATAACTCTGTCTGCAAGATGGAATATAGGACGAGCAGAAGTGGATACTGGGTCCTTTTGGATAATGTCGCATATTTCCTTGAGTCCAGTAAGTGCAACCACCGTAGACGACGCAAGCTTAAGGCTGTAGATAGTACCATCTGCTCCCGCGCATCCAGTGTATTTTCAGTAATTAAATGAGTGTGATTATCCATCGACTTTCCGAAGAAAAAATCAACTGTAGATGGAAGTTTTCCTTGGGAAGAAGACGAATGTTACCAACAACAAGAGTTGTAGGTGGACCAGGAGAAAGGAAGTCCTCTCGTTGTCCGAGCTTCCGGAGCTTAGAAAAAGACCAGTGGCTGATGAGGACGATCGGTAGGGCGCTGGAAAGGGGAAGGACACCATGTGCAGATTGTTTCAATACAACTCCCCTTTTATGCCAAGGACCCGATGGAGAAGTTCTCAATGTCCGTAGAGAGGCTAGTCAGTTCGGAATCGTATGAAAGACCTGCGTCCCATGATCTTTCACATCGGAACTTGGACGCATGTCCCACCGGAGTACCTGGTGGATGAGGGGTCAGCAATGAGCTCGAACTTATATTAATCTGATTCTCGAGGCTTAACAATTGAAGATGCCTGTCAAAATGTGCCCCGTTTGAATGACTGTCGTCATTTGCATCCTCCTAAATTAGCTGAAGAAACTCGAGCGTATGTTAGCAAAATGTAACGCCGAATTAGTTAGCTTTAGTATTGCGTGTCGGGTTGTCATCCAGTGGGATTATACCTTGCTTCTTGGTATGATTCCAGTGATTACTCGTCGGCTATAAACATCTGGCATTCGAGCTATAACAAGTAGAACAGGGGAAAAAGAACTGCGAAACTCCATTAACATTTTCTGATCAGCGGCAGTTTGGATTTTGGGAGGCTGCCTCATGATGTCGACTATTGAGCCCTGAGAGGAGACGACTCATAAGGATCATAATGTTTACGAGTACTTCGGCGCCTAAACTCCATTATAATTTTTCACGGAGCTTACGCAAATATTCTATATCATCAACGGAAATGCCGTGCTCGAAGTGCGAGAAATCCGCCTCGGCAGCCTGGAACTCACGGCGAATGGTCGCTTCTTGTTGAGTACCACGAGCATTTATGCTGCACTTGAAAGGATTAGGTATGTAGGTAATGCCCTGTTTCTCCAGGATCAGATGATGATCCATGATATAAGCAATGGATGAAATACCTCCATATAGTTGTCGACATCAACCTCAATTTCATCTCCATTCTCATCACATGCCTTTCCGAAGTTGAAACCCCACAAAAGGTTCATAGTGTTTAAAATCTAGAAATGTTGATAAGTCTCTCATGATTGTACTCGCAGATCAAAAAGAGTGAACCGGCATACCAATGAATTTTTAGCAAGATGTACCCCAGGGCAGGAACGCTAAGCATATTAAAATAATTAGCGTCGAAAGAAGATTACGATTTTAAAGAAATATGCCAACCCTCCCACCACCAAAACTTTGAGTGTCGACTACCTTTGCGATATCAGGGTTTCCGAGGAAGCGATCCGGATTGAATTTCTCCGGCTCGTCGAAAACTTCCGGATCATGGAAAAGACCCCCTGCATTCGGCGTTACATTAGAATCCACAGGATAAGTTATGAATACATCCTTACAGATATTATGGAAGATAGTAGCCCCTTTTGGGATTATGTATTTATCGTACTGTTCCAAAATGGTATCAATAGAAGAATTGGCAAAAACAGAATTAGGTTTAGTACGGTGACATCCTCTGTCGCAGCATGGGGCACGCTCAGAGGAGCAATTGGTCTATACCTCAGAGTCTAAAAATATCAGCATTAGATTAATGCAACACCCTTATAGCAGATTTAGACTTACCTCATAGATAATTGCCTGCACGTATGGTAGACGAGCTATGTCGTCAAGGATCGGCATCGTGTCCGGGCCGATGACAGAATCTATCTCCGCTTGTGCTTTTTTCTGAACTTCTGAATGGGCTACTAACATAAGAATCAAGGATTCCAGGTATGTGGCAGTGGTATCGGTGCCAGCTTCAACCAGCGCCCCTCCTAAATACCTATATTGAATTGTCAGCTTGTTTGCAAAAAGCAACTCATGGAACATCGCCTACCCTGCAAGATCCCGGTCTAAACCCCATTCGGTGCCTCGCCGAAGAACGGTTTCCATGAAACAATTGTTCTCGGTACCCTGAGAAAGACGATATTCCACTTCCTCGAGCAAGGTGAAGTACAACTTAGTCTGCAAGTCTTTCGTCGTGTCGCAGAGTCTCTTCCAATGGGCGAATCTCTTGGGAACTTTCTGCAGGATGGGAATCAAGTCGACAGGTGGATGGGCCCCAAAGGCTACTACCTGTTGCCAACGCTCCACCATCTTGGAACAGAGCTGCGCTTCGGGTGCTGAATTGCGAGGGACTCGTTTACCGAAGAGAACAGAGAGGATGACCGAGAAGGTATATCGATGGATATGGTTAACGAAGTTCTTCGGACAGGTGTGATCAGCATTCATTTGCAATAAGATTCAGAGCCTGCATTAATTCACCTTGGGGTCAGTAAGGAATTCGAAAGATAACTGCGCTGCTTCAGCTTTCTGAATTGGAAGGTGTTGACGACAGGATTGCGGGGTTAATATTTCATGTGCGCTTCGCCTTTGAGCCCTCCATGTGTCCGCTGTGAAAATGTAACGTTAATTCCCTTGGCTCAGTACTTTCGTATAGAGACTCTCACAATAGTGGGTACTAGAGTGGTAGCGTCAGATGCACACAGATTACGAAGAAAAAAAGCAACACACAAGACAATATGTCGATTATATCCAGTAACTCTATCCACGAGGTGGAAGCTCGGACGATCGGACGTGGACGCGGAACTCTTCTCAATGATATGTTGTATTTCCTTGCGCCCGCTGACAACAACCAAGGTAGATGATGCAAATTTAAGGCTGTAAATGGGGCCATATGTTCTTGCCCAGTCAGTGTATCTTCAATGATAGCAGATGAGTAAAATTGTTGCTCAAATTCTAGATAAAATATTCAACTGCAGACGGAAATTTTCCTTAGGAAGTAAATGAATATTTCCTAGAATGGGGATGGTAGGAGGACCAGGGGGAAGAAAGTCTTCTCGCCGTCCGAGCTTCCAGAGTTTAGAAAAGAGCCAGTAACTGATGAGGATGACCAGCAGAGCGCTGAAAAGCGAAATTAGAGATGAGGACTCCATGAGGGACCGATTCGATACAAATGACATGTGTTATATAGCAGGACTGACGAAAAAGTTCTCACTGATTGTATTAAGAAGCTGTATTCTCAGTGGAAATATCATGAACATTCATATCCCATGATCTCTCGTATCAGAAGTTTCCCGTATGCCGTCGGACTCGGCATATATTGTGGAGAAACATTAGTAAGGAAGCGATGTCAGAAATTGCCATATCACAGGACATGCAAAACCAAGTGTCAGAAGTGGGGTGAAGTCTTATAAATACATAATTAGATGAAGAGAGAAATGCTAATGAACAACGACAGCAACTCGTACCCGAAAATGAACCAATTAAACAACTGCATTTGATTTTCCACTCTTGTTATCCAGAATGGCTTGAGTCGACGTCAGTACTACTGACTGCTCTACAGCATGCCGACATATTGGTTGAGAATCCTTATCCGTGTATCTGGTGACTTCGCTTAAGCACGCGCTTATCTTGATCGATAGAGTGCCGGGAATTGATATGCACAAGCGTCGCTATCTAAGGAGTCGGGACGTGTACTTGTCAAAACCTGAGAGAGTGTTAACCCCAGATATCAACAATTGAGGGGTGAGAGTAGACGGGAATTGCTTACCATTAACCATCACCTCGCGGTTGAATACCGTCTCGTCGCGGGAAAAATGATAACGATTGTAGTGTGCGGTGAACGGGCCTTTCTTCCCAGTGATTTGATCTTGTTTGTCAAGAGCCTCTGCAGTTCTGCACGTGCACTTGACTCTTGTCGCCAGCGACGACCCTGATGGCATATGCTCTCAAAGTGACAGTCCTTGTCCAAGTTGCAGAGGCTCATTGAGTGCTGAACATCCTCTCCTCCACCTCCCGACCCATCTTCATCATGTCGTCCAAATATCAGCCCCTCCCCACTTCTGATATCGAAATCAAAGGCACGCCGCCGTCCTACCGCTCAGGGCGGAGCAGTGCCAGTAGCAGCCCCGACCGTAACAGATCGCCTGTCCCACCATACTCGAACCAGGAAGAAGAGTATGACGAAGACGACGACGATATCGAAGGGCGAACACTGTTGCACCGAGAGAGGGAAGATCTTCCTGCATTCGACTCTGACCCGCGCTTCCGCCAGCCTACACCTTCCCCGTACGCGAGAGGGGCGCTCCTTATCTTTGTGGGATTCTTATTTTGGTGGGCTTTCTTGTTGAGGAAGAACCTGTGGTTCATCGCTTTATCGTCTGGTGGAATAAACGAAGCGAATCCAGATGAATGGGGATTGTAATTGTTATTCCAGATGTGAGCGAGATGTTTGTTTCGTTTTGTGGTCGGATGGTTCTGATGATGCAAATTTTGTTATAGTTTAAGTGAGCAAGCAACTGCAAAGATATCTTCGCCGTAGATCTACTATGGACGATCACCAAGCTTACCATCTTGCGGGTGACTTCGCCGGCTTTAGCACTCTGTCCCCTTACCTCCTGGAGAATCTCCTAAGAGAATCTCATTGGTCGTTAGCACGATCATATGTTTCCCAGCTACTTTACTGTCATCTCTTGCACCCTCCGCCGTTTATGTAGATGGACTACGCCTCTGATTCTTTTAACATTTTACTACAACTCGCTCCGTAATATCTCGTCGACTCACTTGCTGCACTCTTTTTGTACTCAATCTGCATGCTACTTTTCTTACGGCAATGAAACTCATTATATCTTCTTTATTCCTATACACTTACCACCCATAGTCTTCGTTAGACTGGTATCTACTCTCCTTTCTTATCTGTTACTTATTTCATTTCTGTTTTCCTTCTACACTGTACTCTCCTCATTCAAGTAAGCTCAGTATCCCAACGCGATACAAACATTCTCAGTCTCTCTGTAGGAAAGATTGACGCGTTATCGCCCTATTCCGAAATTCCATCACCAGTCCACAGACCTAGCTGCTATAAATCCTTTAGTGGGTACTCAGAAGCCGGGTATATATTTTTTGAGCATGTTATGCGTATAATACAATAATCAAGTACACTATTTTACAATCTACAATTTCCGCCGTTTCGTAGTCCATTCTAATTTTTCGTACATATTAGGTTATCCCCATGCTCAGAGGAAGTTATGCTAGATATTGCTCAAACGATTTTCTGGTGATTCGAGAATATCCGGAGACTTCTTGCAAGCAAGTTGTGATCTCTGCTCTGCGACCGATGTAACCGGTGACTGCAAGTAATAATTGTCAGGAACAATAATCCACGGATTCAAATAATATAAAGAACTTACTATCGGTGAAATCGCCGGGGTCCCTCTTCTTACAGGGAACTCGTTGAGGCGGATCGTCAACCTATCTCGGGAAACATGGATACGAGATGTTGTCTCCTGGAGCTGCTCCGTGGTAGTGCCACTTTCGATTTGATTCGCTCGCTGTACAGCTGCTCTTCCCCCTACGATTTCCAGGCGATTGTTGAGTAAAGCAACCATAGTGTTTGAGTAAATTTTGGAAATTGTGAGACCAATCACAATAAATGAAGGTGAGGTGATAAAATAAAGGACTAAATGAGCGATTGCGATGGTTGCTAGTCACAAAAGCAAACCAAATAGTAAATAGAGAGCGGGACATAGATGTCAAACACATACCTGTGAACACTCCGGTCTCGATAGCCAGGCGTATGATTTTAGTAATGAGGTCGTGTGTTTCTGGGAGCCCTGTTCCTCCTCGTAGCAACTAAATCAATGGTGTCAGAGTGCGTTATTATTATATGAAAGAAAGAAAAAAACATACGAAGTAAGGCATAGATATTGCAATGATAACATCACATAATGCCCCAACTCCATTCCATATCTACAGCAACACAATTTGCGTATATATGAAAACATTCAGGTAATAATTTAAAAGAATTCCCGCTCACCCCGACTGCAGCAAGTGTGTCTCCGGATAGGATAGTGTGGAAGGTTGCAGAATTATGAAACTGTACTGCTGCACCCATGGCAGAGCCTCCGGAAATAATCCCGAGCTAACGATAGCGGTAAATATCAAAGGAAGACATAGAGACGGTAACGCTTACCAGGCCAATGGT
>JASFDH010001691.1:0-13595 GCA_036937195.1 Nidularia pulvinata
TTTTTAGCGTTCCCAATGATTTTGGCTCTAGTGAAGGTGGTAGCCAATTTACCAGATTTAGAATCACAGGCGAGGCAGAAAATATCACGGACAGAACGGAAAATATTACAAGACACAGGGTGAAAACTGAAATTTTTTCGTTAGTGAAGTGAACTTTGAACCCATCCACTGTGTTTGAACGGTATTAGGGAGCGGAGTATGTTGGATTTATATGATGTGAAGTATCGGCGAACTAGCCAATTTTTATAGGGTTTCCGAGTCATGCAGGGTGCTACTATAGATTTAAAAGGCCAGTATAACTTAGCTTTCAAGAAGGAAATATTATGGATTACAGCACGCGTTTCTGAACGTGGAACAACTGTCGAAGACTGAAAGAGTATGCAGATTGCGGAAAATGTAGCCGAAGAATTACTGCCCATCAGAATAGGGCAACTGCGGTTGGCTCTATGAGAGGTTTGACTGAGTCCGTGATCGATATTTTAGTATACAAGGCGTATTACCTTGTACAAAACAAAGACGAGTGCGGATATTTCTCTCTGGCGGTCCGTCGACCATAGCCAGTGCTTAGTACTGGACGTGACTACATGTATATCCAATGTTGGAAACTGTGTGCAAAATCGGCATATCCTCAGGTCGCAATCGGAACTTGGTGCGACCAACTCGGTGAGCGAGGTCGCAATCAGGAGTGAATGGGTGGTTTGTGAGCCATTGCTTATTTTAGGAGGCATATTTGGCATTGGGTCCTGCATCAATCATAAATATTGCATGTACGGAAAACGTAGAAAAAGCATCAACTTGAAACCGTTGTCGCCGGCTATAATTGAGATTACTGAGTTTTGAAATTTGAGTACTCTGTAATTTTTAGGAGAGAAGTTTAACAGTAGAAGCTGTAACACTTATTTGAATTTTGTGCATTCTGCGTACATCTGGCGGAGCTGATTTTTGATTTATTATGGAATCATATCCCACGGTTTATGTACTTCAACAATCAGTTTCCTCAGTCCTTTGTCCTTTCTCTTTATCATGCAGACCAAGGCCGACCGCAACTCTCGTTCCGCACAGGACTTCACGGGCCATTTGGCTCACAGTCCTCTCTAACGAGCGCACCTGGCATCTTCTCGAAGATCGCCATGCGACTATCCTACCCAACTTAATTCACACTCCTTATCCTCCATCGACGCCCGCGCTCATTCCAGAGCCTCGCAGTGGCTAGAGTGGCCTGTTCTGGTTTGCCCAGAACAGAACCACCAGCCTGCTGGACCCTATTCACTCGACTGGTTCCAGCCGACGTACGAGTGCACGATGTCCCATGGAAGCCCACTCTGTGCATAGCTCAGAGTGTGTTTATTCCTTGCCAGCTAGAAACCTTGCGCTGCTCAACTGATGCGGTGGCGGAGCCCTGCCGTTTATCGCATCTCCGGACATCGTCCACATGCGGTGCGAGTCCGTGCCGTGTGACCACGTATAGTGGGGGCCATTACAGGCCAGAGAGGGCGTAGTATGTGATCTAGAGTGGTCGGAGCAAGCACCCGGTCGGCGGAACACCAGGCGATGGGCGCACGAAGAGGATTTATGGGGTATTGTTGGGTTGGGTTGGTTGTTGTACGTGGGGACGCTTTGTAGCGTCCTTTGGTTGCGGCTCTTGATCGTTTTTGACATCGAGAGTGGCCTTTCCGATTCGTTCGGTCTCATAATTTTTGGCTTATCGCTCACTTGCTGAACTTTCTTTTTTCTTTTGTGTCTTCACTGTCCATGGCACATTGTTGTATGTTCTGCTTCTACGAACTCTCATTAATTTCTGATCCCATTTTTTCTAGTGATTAATGGTTTAAAGGAGAGGATATATCATACCGATTCTTTCCTTCTGGCGTGTACATATGTGATATCTTACGAAGAGTCCGTCCACTCCAAAGACTCACTGTAGTTGCCGAGCAAGGTGATCATAATAAATCTTTCCGTTTTTTTTTTAGTTTTTTTTGCTGCACATCTGCTACAATTAAGTGGCTACCTAGTATATTTTACTGTTTTCCCCACGAGTAAATTGCAATCACCATAGTAAATTTTACTTATCCAGGGTGATAATGAACTTCGTGATGCGCCAGAGAAGGTGACGGTCAACGAAGTACTCTAGCACAGATCTGACACGCGTTGAAAAATAATCGGTTCAAGCGTGTAAGAATCGTATTGCAAAGCGCTAAGCCATGGTCCCATAGTGCAGTGCCTGGTGACACACAGTACAGACAGTTAGATACTCTAGATGCATAGAGATTGCAGGTTTTATACAATTTTTTCTATATTTTGTATATTAGGAGACGAATGAAAGGGAAGAAATACGTTTGCGAAACCGTCACCCACACTTATAGTAGACAGTAACCACTACCCTATACCTCAATCTGGATATTACAGCTGTACACACTCCGACCGCTCGGGCGCCGCAATCCCCTCACTCATAGACCACTTTTACACACGTAGTTTGGTTGTCCCAGTACGACCCGTGCGTCTTAGTACCTTGTTGCACGTAAATATAGAGAACTTAAAATAAAATAAAAATAAAAAATACGTTTGCGACACGCTGACGGGGCCGGGAATTTGAATAACCGACGCGACTGTCACACACAGCGTGACAGCCGCCTCTCTTCTACCACGACCACTATGAGCGAAGCGCGTCAGTACGGCGAGCTGGGCACGCAGCTCATGATCGAGGCGCGTCGCTCTACGCAGACCGACACGCTCCTGAAGTACAATGACCCCCTCGTGCGCACGCTCATCCGGGAGCAGCGCGACCTCGAAAAGGCGGCGGACGCGCTGACGACGGAGGGCCCACCCCCGCCCGCGCTGCTCATCATCCAGACTGCCATTAACCGGAACAAGCGCTGCCTCCTCGCGTACCACGCGCATCGCGCCGATCGCCTGCGGGACATGTACTGGGCGGTCGGGGGCGCGCTGCCACACATCCTGACGAACCAGGACGTGCGCAGCAAGCTGTCCCCGCACGAGGTGGAGTTCCTGCGGGCGTACAATGGGTCGGTGATGGAGTTCCGTGGGGAGTTCTCGCATGAGCTGGACATCACGGCGAGCATTACGAGCCCGCCGAAGGACATCCATGTGATGGTGAAGGTGGTGCGGGACTGCGGGGTAATTCAGACAGAGCTGGGGAGCATCGACTTCCAGAAGGGGCAAAGGTACATGGTGCGGAGGGCGGACATTGAGCACCTCATTGTGCAAGGGTACCTCGAGGAGGTGTGAGAGGTGCAGGGCAGAGACGGCGTGCCAGTGTGTTTGGCGTGCTTACCACAGCCAAACAACGCATCATCGAGCGGCATCCGTGCGCCGAGAACGCGTTCGACTTTTCCGACGACCACGACGCCTGCTTGACCCCGCCATGCTCAGCAGGCATGCCTGCGCCCCCTCGACCCATGCCCTCTCCAAGAACATAGCGTCCCTCGCTGCTCGGGCCGCACAAAAGCCGCCCCGATACCACCCACGGCAGCCCTACCACTCGTTACCACCCGCCCCCGTACTCAGCGCCAATTTCTCCCCGTCCAGCATCCCGCACTCCCCTCTTGGCCTGCGCACATCGCTGCCCCCCGACTCTCAGCCCGATCCCAACCAGCCCGACCCTCCTGAAACACCCGACCATGAGTGGGAGATCCGCACCGGTGCGTCCCTCACCCCTTCCCCCATATTCTGTGTATTCTAACCCTTTCCCCACCCTGCAGGACGCGCGATTTACGTCATCCAAGAGACCCTCCCCACCTTCTTTTCCACCGGCCTCATCACCTCCATCGACAAAGCTACTGGCGCCCCGCGCTCCTCTGCGCACCTCACCCTGCCTCTCGACTGGCAGGCGTACAGCGAGGACATCGAGTCAATATACAGCCCCTCCGTACGGCTTGCGTACACGCCCCCGCTTGCCCTCCCGTCACCGCTGCCACGGACGCTGCATGTCGAAGGTATGCATCGTCTCCTTCCCTTCTCCATGAGTAGCTATTGACGTCCTACGCAGGCCTCCCGCTGTATATGGCCTCCTCCGCCTTCGTGCGGCACACCATGAATGCGCTGTATGCCGACCTCAGCGTCGCGCTCACCAAGGTCGCTGTGAATGCTCCACCAGCGCGTGCGCCGGAGGCAGATGGGAAGCCGAGGATAAGCAGGGAAAAGAGCCTGGTGGTAAGGATGACTGTGACTGGGATGGCGCGCGTCAGCGGGAGCCCGGGCGAGTGGGAGATGTGAGTTTGTATTTTCATTCTGGCCCTTGGTTATTTCTTTCCCTTCCTCTTTTTTCTTGCTCTCTCTTCCTTCCCTACTAGCGCTTTCTTCGCTGCCTCTCTCCACTGTTCTTCTCCTTTCCATTACCCTTCTCCCCTTTTTCCTCCTTCTCCTTCCTGCTCCTTTATTTCCTCGCTCTCTTCCCCTTCTTCTGTTCTACCTTCCCTCTATCTCCTCCCCTACCCATTCTGACCCCCTTCCCCCAGCGAAGCGACATACACCTTCTCCCCTATCTCGGGCCTCATCCAAACACACATCGTCAACTCGATCCACCCAGCGCCGCACGAGGCTGCGTACCTCAGCCTCGGCAAGATGTTCGGGCTCGGCTGGGACGCGCACCGGGGCAGGAATGCACCGACGCCCGGTGCGGCGTGTGCGGGGAAGCCTGGGGGGAAGGTGGGCGCGTGAGGGCTGTAGGGAGGAGAGAGGGATGGGTGGCGAATGGGACACTGCGACAACGACAATGACAACGACGACAATGGACATTCACACCCCTACTTATCCTCCACTCCAATCTACAACGGTTTCATGCTGGCACTTTTCATACCTACTATCTATCCACTGCATCGCATCGCTGCAGTAATATCCCGCACCCCCACTCAGGCTCTAGTTGCTTACTTTATTCACGCGCCATTGTTGACTGGTTAAATAGACGGGCGAATGTGTATTTCGATATCAGAATTTCTGCTCAGTCAGCTGTACGGTGGAATTCAGAATTACTTCGGGTGAAGATCAACTGTTCATCATACGAAGCCGCTGATCATGATACCGCCAGTAAAGCGGACGAACTTTCTTCTTAACTTCTTTGCCTGTGGGTGATACTGCCCTTGTTCTGTATATTACTATCACATTTTCCTTCCTATAGGTCTTCTTGATTATCAACGTTTCGACTGCCTACCGTGTAGCGATAACCAGAATAGCCTCACTCGTGGACTATGGCGGGGGCCGCCTGGGGAGTTTCAACGATCAGTCTCGTGCACCGGGAGTTAATGATTTCACACTTCAGCAAACAAACAACTTCCAAATGCGCTGGCAAATCAATTTGCCGTTCAACGTTCACAACCTACGAAGCTTACCACTATCCAACCACCACCTCTGGAAAACATTCGAATAGTCTTGCAATTCTACATCTATCCTCTGAATATAGCTATTCATAACTGTGCTGATAACTATTTATGTTCCGCTCTCAGCAACTGTCTCTCTCTTGATCTACCCACGAAGTCGGATATCTTTTTCTCGAAGCCCGTCCCATGCTGTATCTGCCATTGGGAAAGCCATCATCAATGTATCAGTATCATGACTTGATAATCTTTTTCTGCTGCGATTTAACCTAATTCAAGACGGTGGCCTCCTAAAACAGTATTTTAAAGCTCCTCTACCATTATGTCGCACCAGCGAATAGTGCGAAATTCTGGGTGAACCTCCGCAAGCCAAACATGTTCCCTCTGGCACTACTCCTCCCGACACTTTCCATAGCTCTCACCGCTTTCGCCAACAATGTCGTTGTTTCCAGATCGCCTATATCCATGTCTCTAGCCAGAAGAGTCAATCTTACCAGCGTGCACAACCTAGTCAGGCACGACATCGCGCGAGCCAAGTTCATTGCAGCTAAAGGGCGGGAAAAAGTCGGCGGACGGATCTTTGGCCGTGCAACAGATGCCGGGGTCGTAAGTGCGCCAGTGGAAGATCAGGCGGTGTCGTATTTGGCTTCCATTGCGATTGGTAGCCCTTTCACCTTATGTGAGTATCCAGTTTTTAAATTGTCGCTCATTTCTTTGAATTTATGCTCGACACTGGCAGATAATCTTTTAGTTGATACGGGAAGGTACAGTTTTAACATTCTGATTGCTCTTCTTTTAAATTGATTGTTTCGAAAGCTCCAACCTTTGGGTTGGTGCGGGCTTGAAGTATACAAAGACCAGTACAAGCGTGCAGACTTCAAATAAAGTGGTATGTTGATAGTGATCGTGCGAGTTTTCATTGCTCATGTATGCGTCCCACCTTCCAGTCGGTCACTTTTGGATCTGGGTCTTTCTCTGGTCAATTCAATATTATATGGGGCTTCATTCAAGGCTAACTTTATACGTATAGGAACCGAGTTTACCGATCAAGTAGTTGTTGCGTGCAATTTAGGTGTACTAGGCCAATCTATCGGAGTTGCATCTACAGTACGTATCTGCCTGAGCAGGGCCGTTATTTCAAGATCTAATGATTTAATGATTTATGTGTTTAAGTCAACCGGATTTGAAGGCGTTGATGGGGTTCTTGGGTAGTGTTTAAATTTCACATTACACTTTAGATTTCTCTGCTAAGCGGACTTTTTACAGGCTAGGCCCTACCGACCTTACGCTCGGTATGTCCAATCATGATGTATTTTAAACTTGACTTATGCTTACCGTCCTTCCAGGAACGTTGTCCCCAGCAACCGGAACCGTGATTCCTACAATTGTCGACAACTTATTCACCGTCGGACTTCTTCCTTCTTATGAAATTGGAATATCATTCACTCCCACGACAAATTTGACTTCAGTGAATGGTGAAATCACTTGGGGTTCGTTGACTTTCTTTGTCGAATAAATAATTAGCTAGGTCACTGATAGAGTAGTGTAGGCGGAACAGACCCTACCCAGTTCACTGGTGCAATTAGCTTCACGTAATTACCTCATCTATTTCCCACATCGGTGATTCGGTATCACTGAAAGCTGGATTTTTGTAGACCCGTTACCGCCACATCACCTGCAAGTGAATTCTGGGGAATCAATCAGTCTGTTCGCTATGGCGCATCGACTGCTATTCTGTCGAGTACGGCAGGAATCGTCGATACAGGTATCAAGTGGAGCTATCTCTGAAGGTGCTACGACTTATCATACCCTCCAATATAGGAACTACACTCATATTGATAGCCACTGACGGCTTCAATCGCTATCGTAGTGCTACTGGGGCAGTTTTGGACAACGCCACTGGCCTCCTCCGTTTAACTTCTGCGCAATTTAGTGCGCTGCAAAGCTTGTTCTTCACTACTAATGGTGTAGGTTTATTTCGGAATGTTGCGAGTATGTGTTCACTGTAAAAAAATTCAGGTGACATATGAGCTCATCGCAAATGCTCAAATATGGCCTCGAGCATTGAATACTGCTATAGGCGGAACTGCGGGTAGCATATATCTTATTGTTGCTGATATCGGTACTCCATCCGGTGAAGGGCTAGATTTTATCAATGGCTTTGCCTTCCTGGAAAGATTTTACAGTGTCTACGACACGGCGAATAAGCGCGTCGGATTCGCCAATACCCCTTTCACTAAGGCTACAACCAACTAAGGTGACCGTTGAATCAATTTCCCTTGCTCAGTTGTTGAAACGCTACTTATGCTGACCGTATTGACAGGTATTGATGCGAGCAAAATGATATAATAAGGGAAGGAGAATACTAAAAATTAAACTCTAAGGAAAATGTATCGGACCGACAGCAATTCCCAAAAAATATGAACTAAGTGGTGGAGCTCTAATGCTTGACAGGCGTCTTAAGCTTATCCGTCCCTAGCAATTTAGTTGCGCGACCTTTCAAAGCCCAACCAATTTGAGCAGCCCAATTCATTTCCACTCCCAACTCCTCAGCGATGGACCAGACGAGCCCTGGGTTTTTCTGGAACTGCCGCCCCACGAAGACAACATCCGCTTGACCAGAGCTGACGATGCTTTCCGCGAGAGTTGCATGATGAAGTGCACCGACGGCACCCACGAAGATATTTGATCCAGTTGTTCTCTTGACATCCTCGGCAAAGGGAAGTTGATAGGCTGGACCGTACTTCATTTTCTGCCGGGTATCGATTCCGCCGGTGGAGACGTCCAGAAGATCGACTCCGTGAGCAGCAAGAATAGGTGCTAGCTTAACGGTATCTTCTGATCGCCAAGACGCTTCATCGGGAAGACTCTCCTCGAGCCAATCCGTTCCAGATATCCTACGTGGACAATGTCAGGTCAGGAGTCGGAATAAAGTATAACACTTGCTATACCTTAAAAATAGAGGCATTGTCTCTGGGATAACGGCCCTAATGGCATCGACAACTTCTACCGTCAATCGAATGCGGTTTTCGAAGCTCCCGCCGTAGTCATCGGTCCGCTTATTGCTTATGGGACTGAGGAATGAGTGCAAGAGGAAACCATGGGCACTATGGATTTCAATAACGTCAAAACCAGCCTGCACGGCACGTTTCGCTGCGTCCGCGAAAGCAGTAGTGACCATTTTTATGCCTTCCTTGGTCAGCTCCTTCGGTATGGGAGATCCTTCAGAGTAAGGAATGGAAGAAGGTCCCCAGATATTATCTGGCCATCCACCATTTTCTGTCGAAGTGATACTGAAGGTTGTGTTGACCCAAGGGGCTATTGTACTAGCTTTACGGCCAGCATGAGCCAGCTGTATTCCGATCTTCTGACCTTGAGAATGAGCGAACTCTACAATTTTCGCAAGAGGCTCGACATGGGCGTCAGACCAAATACCAGAATCCTCAGGTGTAATTCGACCTTCCGGTGTGACCGCAGTCGCTTCCATAATAGAGAGACCGGGTCCACGAGTGAAGATTCCACCGACTATGGGGTATTCTTTAGTTGAAAATTCTGAAATAAGAGATGAAAACTTGACAAACGATGTGCTAAATGCCAGGGAGACACGAATCCGTCTTTGGAAGAATACTGACAAAGGGGAGCCAACTATGATTGCATTTGTTAAAAATAATTTGGACGGGGGGATTAAGAGATACGTACAAATATCCTGTTATGAAATTCGACTCCTCGAATCTTAAGCGGTTGAAATAATTTTGGGATGGGGTTTCCATCGCGTTGAGAACTAACAGCGGTTCCAGCAGGGGGATCTTGGAGAGGGGTGAAGTACGAAATCCCGGGAGCAGCTGCATTGATTACTTCGGTGTTGGACATGGCTCCAAGGTGTGTTAACGTAGATGGAAGAAGTGTTGATAATGAAATAAAGCATCCAGGATAGTGCTTTTATACATGGTAGACGTTCAGAACCAGCATATGACTCACCAGTATACAAAATCAGTAAGCTAGAGAGGAAGGATACGATAAACTTACAACCATCCAAGCATCTTCTTTCTTACCAAGCAGCCTCTTCTCGGATTACTAACCAGCGAGTAAGCTGACCCACTCCAGTCTTAAACCAACAGTGAGCTAAAATTAAGTCTAAGAATCCCCGACTAAGGAGGAGGGTTTTGTCAAGGGGTTTTCACCGGAGTTATCCGCGGTGGAACGGACCGACAGCACCGCAGAGCTTATCAATTATCAACACTGTGTGCTCGCTCACTCTTTACATTGCTCTATAAAAAATTTCTCATCCTCTTCCTACTGATATGAGCACTGGTAATGGTACCTGTCCGAGTTATTTTTGTGAATGTGAGCTGGAAATGGTGGCATAATTTCATCGTCACTCTTTCTTTCCTCCATCTGCTCTTGAATTCAACTATCACATTATAACCCAATGTTTGTTAATATTAAAATCAACATTAGGAGTGAGACTGATTTAATCAGCAATAGGGATAGAAAGTGATTGTGTAGCTAGCTTTAAAGGTGGCATTGTTGAATAATGATGTAATGGATGGGTATAGACAGATACAAGATGATGTGACAAACCCACTAATGCTATCGATATAGAGGTAAAGAAGCTCTCATATAGTGGCATGCATGAGAGCTCAGCAGTAGCCATGCCATTGGTCTCCTGGTTGTCACGCTCCCACGACCCAAGAGGGGGGAAGGGGGGGGTTAATTTCACGGATAACTCCAGTGAAAGCCCCTTGGGTTTTGTTAGTCGGATGTGAACGAAACTCTTCAAACTGAACGATTCAACACCGTGAGAATATTTATCCTTTCCAGTTCATTTATGGTATCTTCCTTTACTTTTTCCCCGCAGGCTCGCACTCGCGTGATTTCTGCCTACTAGCTTACTGAGTTACTTTATAATATTTCGTTGCGTGCTCATCTTATTTCTACTCTCCAATGATCTAGTTTCAATCCCGTCATTTTTATATACGGATTGAGCAAAGCTTTTAATTATCTCTTTTTATTATTATTACTAATATGTTGCAAAGGTTTCTACTACAACATCCAAAATTGTTGATCGCCCATTTGTTACGTTAGCTCTTATATTTCAAGTTAAAATTTATCTCTCATCCTAGGCTGATGAAATCCAGTCAAATTTAAAGTATGTATCTTAGCCATAATACATGCCGGAAACGATGATTATTTGCATTATTTTCACTCTTGATAATCGTGCTGGGAGATGTCTCACAAAATTCTATTCTCTGTGTTGGAAGAATAAATATGACCGGATTAATTCCGGCTCTCCTTAGGTTCGTTCCTCCATCTCAAATATTCGGTAGAATTTAGATTATTTATCCTCTTATTCATCTGCTTAGTTAGACGTCAATATATTACTATTTTACTTACTACTTGCATCCCTCTTGTAGTATAAAAATGCGTAGATACTCGAACAATGTAAATTCATTGTTACTTTTAGTTATCTGCGCTCAATACGCTGTGACTGTATTTTTGAATGATTTAAGTCAAAATCAAATTGGCTGCTTTCTGATCCTGAAATGATCCAAACTTGTGCTATGAGGAGCCAGCTGAAGACTGGCCGATGAGCAGCGCAAGTATTGCTTTGTCTGAAAATTTGGTGTTATGAACAAAGACTAAGGCCTGTTACGAGCAGCAGTAGCTTTGAAGTAGCCTGAAAGCAGTCTTAAACTTATTACATTTAATTAATCACGCTGATACGGATCCAAAAATGAGATGGCTGGTCGCTTGCGGACCGATCTCCGGGAGAGCAAGAGTGCTTCTCTGAGGCAGATAGCGGCTAACCACTCAACTTGTTCTCAACAATTTACCTTAAACTGTAATAAAGCAGAAGAAATCCCGCCGTAACCAATTGAAACCTTATCCTATTTGATA
This sequence comes from Nidularia pulvinata, assembly GCA_036937195.1. Classification (NCBI taxonomy): domain Eukaryota; kingdom Fungi; phylum Basidiomycota; class Agaricomycetes; order Agaricales; family Nidulariaceae; genus Nidularia; species Nidularia pulvinata. The sequence continues at coordinate 11,229 of JASFDH010001691.1, forward strand.
AGATTGCATTAGTAGACGAACTTGCTGAAGTAAATATTTACTTCAAAGCGAGTAAATCGAAAGCGCACTCTTGATTGAATTTTCCCTCTAGATGCCAAGACACACGGATCAACTGATAGTACATTAGTTGCAAATCACTGAGCCACTTCCGTCCGATGAGCGCTTAGATTACTGTACTATTAAAATCATTTGTTCACGGGTTGTTACGCACTATACAAGATGTTTCACCAAATAGTGATCAATGTCCAAAATTATGTGCTACCGGTCTAGAAACGTTCACTAGAGTTGATGTTGACGGTATTGGGCGCTATACATCTACACTTTCGGGGCACCTCGATACCCACTGGACCTCGATCCTGGAAAAATATATTTACAACGATTTGCATAATGCTTTACACACCGAAATCTCGTGAGCTGTTGTTGCAACCGTGACCAAAACATCACCAAAAGGGTCCGATAGCTGGATCTTGACTTCCAAACCACAGCCTGGAGCCTCAAGGTAGATGCGTGCTTTGCCACCCACTGAAAGAGTGCATAGATAGTACATCTGCAATTGGATTGAGTTTTGCCACCCTCTACCATGACACCTCGACTCTCAGAAGATATGCGTAACTGCATTATAGGATGGCACAAAAAACCCCTCAGGAAATTGCAACACTTATAGGATACAGCATCCACACAGTCTACTACATTTTATCTTTCTATTGTGATTATCGAACAACCGGTCAGCGACGCACAACCGATGGGCAGCTGGGGTGTGATGTTTTGGTCACAATTGTAACACAACCAAACAGCTCTCGGTGTGCAAATCATTATGCAAATCACTGTATGCCTGGGGTCGCCGTAAGAAGCCTGAGCCCAAATGCTACGGAGAGTGAGAAGCTCCGAGTCGACTCGGAATAAAAAAGTCTGGAAGGACGCCATGAATAATTACGAATGGGGACACACGGGAGATACGGAGAGTATCCAATTCGCTAGTTATTCGTCACCTCATTTCTTCCCTTTCCCTAATGCCGCTTCCTTCGCCAGTTTCTCATTCATTGCGTTCTCCTTCTTCACCCAATCCTGAATATGCCTCGGCACAAGTGAGGCGCCGTTCACCTCCGCTGGGACTGGCTCTCCATATGTTCTCCACGTTGGCACGACTCCCGTCCACACACTCTCCCTCAGATCCTTGTCATTCAAATCCGCACGGTCATCCGCCGGGCCTCCGTTCCGTACCTTAGCGCTTGCACTTACAATGTCCACACGCAGGATCCCCGTGCTTTCCAACTCTGCCTTAGTGGGGGGTACGCGCGTATTACCCCATCGCCCGGATACAATGTTGTTTGTGATACGTTCCATGGCATATAATTTTTCTTGAGGATCGGTCACAATGTGTGCCCAGCCATGGATGATGGCACTGCGGTAGTTGGCGCTGTGGTGAAAAGGTGTGAGGGCGAGGACGATGCCGTCGACGTGAGTGGCGGCGATGCAGACAGGGGTGCCGGGGAGAGTTTCGTCCAGATTCGAGGAAGGCAATCGCATAAGTCGAGATGAGATGTAGCCGTGGAGGTAAATGGATGGTGCGGACTCAGAGTCCGAATTCGAAGCGCCAGCGGAGAAGGTTCCTGTACATCCGAGCATGGGTAGCATGGCTGGGAAAGGATCCTCTTCAAGAGAAACGGGAACAAAAGACACATGAACGACGGGGGCAGAATCAATGATGGCGTGTATGGTGTCTTGATCATATACAGCTGCTTCGAATTAGCGAAACTGGACGACATAAAACTTCGGGAAGCCTCACCTCTTTTCTTCAGTCTGTTGACTGTGCTCCGGTGAGTCTTTTCGTATTCGATGCTATTCGACATGTTGGTTGATGTAAGGGAGTGTGATGCAGTTTGCGAAGATCCTGATGCTTATTTATACGACGATCAATCGCCTAGCGAGGAACGAAAGACTTAGAGGGACCAACACCTCATGGCCCCCCTTGGGAGCGTTGTAAACCGGTACGAAACTTGAAAGGGGAGACAAATGCGCGGAAAATGCAAGAGCAATACAGCAGCGGAGGTTTCGCCTGGCAATCGAAATATATTACTCATAGATCCGCGAACCCACAGAAGCAGCCTGCACTCTGAACTCATCATCCTCCGCTTCCTTCAATCTGCTGCTGAGATTAACTGCGCCGATATGAGATATTATCCAGAGCAGAACTGATTGCCATCATCCGCACTAGAGTAGCTTGCCTGCAGAAGTTTGATGAAAAATGCGGGGAGTACTCATGCGTCTTTCCTCTGCGTATTTGTATGAATAGTGATTTGCGGGCCCGGCTTTGGCCTGAAGCCAAGGCTTGGGCCCGGCCTGAGCTGGCTTTGGCCTCTAAAAATC
>JASFDH010001692.1:0-13595 GCA_036937195.1 Nidularia pulvinata
TGGCGACTGCGTGTTGATGCATTTATAGATATCTGCGAGTGCCTGTTCTGATAAACTGAAATTCTCATACCAGCGATCTCTGCGCTCCATACCATGTGAAAGGGACTTTTATCGCTGGATTTTGTATCTACTACCCCGTCCGCAGCCGTCACATATCCTCGTTTTCTCTCGCTCCTATGTCTTCCTCTCCTTTCCTCTTATACACCTTTTATTCATCTGCATTAATTGCCATTCTTCGATACTGGGGCATGATCATTATCGGAGTAATAGACCGAACTAATCGATTTTTCCCCAATTACAACAGGGATACTACTTAATTCTACTCCCAGTGCAGCATTTCTCTCACGACTTCACGATGATACCAAGTGGTCGATTTCATATTCGTTGTTGTTTATGCGGGCTTAAGGCAGTTTTGTCGAGATGAGCTAGCAGGGTCCATGTGGTTGACCAGTAACCAGACAGCTACACAGATAGCAAGAATGTTGATCCATGATAGGTTGGCAGCAAGCTCGGTGAGTAGGTTCGTTTATTTCTGAAGTTTCCTCAGCCTGGATCTTGATGTTTCTACATCAAATCTCGCAGCCGTGTGGGGATGGCAGCCTGTAGGATGGTTGTGATAGAAGGCGTAGAAATGTTTCAGGTCAATAAACCTCCTGGCACCTGGCATAATCAACGCGTTGGTTTTGCTCTCTTGGAACGATGGCAGATGTTGTCTGTCGTGCGGTTACAAGGCGCATGTGATGACTGGCCCTTGGGTGTCTGACCTTCTTTGATTTTCCACCCCTGTCAGTTGCATTTTCAGTTCCACCTAGATGTTGCTTCCAATACTCTTCATCAGTTCGACATCAAGTACTCAAGCAATGACAGCAGAGTATTAGGCAATAATGCAAGCAGAGGAACGTGACTAATAGGCGAAGGACAATGGATTGACTGGTTTTTGTGATATATCACCCATCCGAATTCGACACCGGATACTATGGGAGGCTGTAGAGACGAAATGGGCACTGTGGAGGTCCATGGAAACTATCACTGACTATAGCAGTCTCAGTCAGCTCGATTGTCTCTGCATATATATAGACCTGATCACTTACAAGTATTACTAATTGAAGGCACTCGCTCGCTCAGAGGTCTGATCAATGTAACCACAGGCTTGTTTCTCAACCCTGTTACTTTCTAGCGTCGTTACGATGTATTGACTCGAACATAACTGTTTCTGCTCCCATAACTTGCTTTTCCTCGTTGTATTCCGCAAATGAATAATTCAGCGCCAGCTTCTCGTGGTATGTCCAAAAATCCAAAAATTCATACCCTTACATTCACGACGTTTTCGTAGATTCTTCGTTAAATAGGACCGATTCCTCGTCATCCTCCCTTACCATGAGAGAAGAGAAGTGTTAATCCACGTCCTTATCTTTATCTTCCTATGCCATCGTCCAGCAAGGAGACGAGGACCACGTACGTCCTTTTGTCAACCGTGTTCCGGCTAAAATTTTGGAAGAAAATTTCACTCATTATATCAATAATCCTGATCATCCATCCTTTTCCTGTAGTACATTGTCTTTCGAACCAACCCTTTCCGCGTCCCCTTTCGCTGCATCCCTTTTATTCTGGGATATGTTTGTGCGCGCTGAAGAGATATTTCGACATCTATGCCGTCGTTATGGTCTTCGATTGTCGTTCACTTTCCTGCCTAAAGCTATGTACTCCTGGTATAGTTTGGCTAGAGAGAACCAGGTCATTTCCGCTTACCCTCCGCTTGCATGAGAGGTTAATATATACCAAGTGGCAAGATCCGGAGCGGGGTCTGGTGGACGCCATTTATCACTATATCTCCGACGCTATCAAATATCGTTGCTGGATTTACGCGAACTTCGTATAGTCACGCGGCAGTTCAAATCAGAGCATTTTTGACCATCTCACTCTACCTGCCTTGGACGACGTCAGTTATATTGCGGATGAGGGCTGTGAATCGTACGCCTCATTCGGCAGTCTCCTTGCAAAGTCCTCTTGCAATCGAGTGAGGCTCGAAATCCTGCGTAAATTTTCGTGAGAGGATTTTATTATTGGAATTTTAAACGGGGATGACAATGGGGGAAATATACGATCTCAACTCGATCCTAGAACGTCTTGGCTTAATTATAGAATGATAACTGCTCTGTCAGTGACTGATAAAAATAGTGCTGACAAAATGGACTGCCCGTTGCCGCAGTTGGAATTTTGAGATATTTTATCTTGCTACGCATCTACCGATTGCATTTCGTCTATGATTATCTCAAGGCGGCACCATCATCAAGCAAAAGAAAGGCTCTACGAGCCCACCGTGGCAAGATTAAAATCTGTCACTATTAACTGTGAACTATTCGCCATTTATTAGACGGACAAGCTAGTGGATGAAGACCCATCAATTTTCATTCCAAACCCAGAAAGCATCTACGATATGTCTTTATATCCGTAAGGATCTGAGAAGTGCACAATTTATTTCAGAGTTCTGTCCAAATAAAGTTTTTCGAATAGACTGGCATTTGATATCTTCCTAAGATTTATCCACAGGAGACACGGAAAGGCGCCCCCAGTTCATCGCTTAGCCAAAAGGTCCAATAAGCTTTCCAGTGCTCCTTATTTTCTTGAAACTCCACTTACCCGAGAGTTCATAGACTCGCTTCTAAGATTGGTATGCCCAACACTATCAACAAAACAAAAAAAGATCAGCATGGATTGGCACCATTTTTTTTTCAGGAGTGAACTCAGAAAGTCAAAAAACCCATCTCCAAAGTTTTTCCCACATATTTTTTAGGGACCACCAAATTTTTGACCCATTTGACAACTATTTACATGTTATTCTAGGTGTTGAGGACAGCCACAAGGTGCATCATGCCACTGTGTGAGATGGCATGATGGCCTTTCTGCTTACAAACTGCCCAAGCTGCTGCTTTTCTGGTCAATCCAGCCCTGTAGGCACTCATAAATTGCCAAGTCTAGTTGATAAACCTCCATACAACATCTATTGGGCAGGCATTAAGTACCTTGATCACAGCTTTCTTAGCATCATCAAAGGTCTTCTTTGGGAACTCTTGATACCTGTATTTGACCCAGCCCCAATACTAGAATGCACAGCTTCATGAGTTAGAAAACAAGCTGATAGATTTTAAGAAATACATACCATTTCAATTGGATTCAATTCACGATGGAGCTTGGGTAAAAAAAATACACTCATGTCCTGCTTCCTTAATAGCAACCTCCAGCATTGATATCTGATTTTTGAAGTCATCCTGTTGGCTTAACAGTCAAGCCATACAACAGTTAGTGTTCTCAAAAGGACAAACAGGAGAACACTTTGCTTGCAGGCCATCCACCTGAAAGCCCTGCTCATGCAGGGTTTGATTCAGGCCCTTCTGCTGACCATTTTCAGTGATCATCTTCTGGACCTTGCCCTGTAATTCAACAGTTGGAGTGGTCATTGGAATAATCATATCATGTTGATTTTTGCAGAGACAGTGGGAATTGGGTTTTGGTTATGCAGCCCAGAGATGTTGCATGTATGCTTTTGCTTGTGACCACCAGACATTGTATGATTTTACAAAGTATGTAGAGTGATGTGGCCAATATCTACCAGGCATCAGAGCTTATCAGCATCAATATTTTAATCATTTTTTAAATACAATTCCTATTGCAGTACTGACCAAATTTTGATTGCAACAATGAAAGGAGTCGTTTGCCACTTTTTTTTCCGTGATTTTACCTTTTTTTTTCTTTTTTTTTTGCATGACCACCAATTTTTGAGCTTCTGAAACCAAAAAATATTTTTATGGAAATCCACTTGCTGAATCTTGTTCTGATGATCCCAAATGTAATGTTTCTATGCTAAAATACCATATCTGATACTTTTCCGTGCCCACAAAACTCGGTTTCTAATTATATATATATTCTCTATGTTTACGTGCAATAAGTATACTATGTACTAAGACGCACGGGTCATGCTAGGATAATCGGTTTCTAAATTTGTCAACTTTGCTTGTTCACAACTGTATTAATTCCAACAGGCTGCAAGTTATTTGCTCCATGACACGAGATCCGTACCAACATAATTCCTAGGAATTATATAAATTTTAGAACAACCAGTGCAGCCGCGATTAAGATAGTTTCATACGAAGAGACCATAATAAGCGATTTCATCGAGAGTTGTAAGCACTGTATACGGGTGCTTTGTAGGCGACGGCTGAATCACGCTGCCTGTTTGCAAATGATTGGCAAGAGCGTATCGTGCTAACAATCGTACACGGCGCTTATTGTACCTGAGGACAACCTTGGGAAAGAATCGCATTGGTGTAAAGGCGTAGCAAGTATTTTTTTGACAAATAGCCTCATGCAAGCGGAGAAGTAGAGCACTGTAGATATCCTCACTGACAGCAGAAGCATCTCATTAGAATATTGGAGAAGAGTAGCCATTTTGATGCCGAATTCAGGACTCGCGGCAGGGAGAGAGACGGGCTTGCGGTGATACTTTAACATGAAACAGATTCGGAGTAGATCCCAAGCCAGAGCAGGTCAAAAACCGTTCTATTAATGCTTGACAAAGAAGCATGTGGTTCCCAGAGACCGACTTGGAATAGCTGACAACACTATAGTTTTCCGGCATTGTGAGACTGTAGAAATGTTAGTTCTTCCAACGTAAGATACCACTGCATATCATGGTCTTGTATAGCTCATAGATAACGGTCCGAGGCGTAGTTCACGAGCAAACACCAGGGCCAAGACCCCATGAAAGTCTTTCAAGGGTTTAAGAAATACTGCGCCAGAGCCTGAATGCGTGTCATCCCGCAGCCAATGGGATTCAAAAATATCGCAGGCGGGAGACTTGTGACATGTATCCTGGTAGGAGCCTGCTTGAAGTGGTTGATAGCTCCCATGAAAGCACTTGGGGTTTCACTGATGCCAGAAGATATGCCAGTGGGAAGAAAGGCTAAAGCAGGGAAGGGCCACGGTGTGGACTTGAACGTTAGGGATGAACGGGCTGTTTGGTGCGATGGGGATAATATTAAGAGGTGAACGGCTGCATGGCTGGCGGGGTGGACGGTCAAGTGGGTCAAGTCGAAATATGCTCAATTCATGGTGAAGTGCACTAAGCCCGAACAGCCGAAGAGCCATCACCAGCTTTCGGAGAACTACAACAGGCACCCAGAGCGGACAACGGCCCGCGGTACGTTGGCAAGCCTTCTTCGAGAAAGTGCACATGGTCAGCACGCCTTGAGCACGTACCAGAATGGGTAGAGTGGGCCCGGTATAATTTTATCCATCCCAACGGTGCCACGTCGCGAGTTCGGTATACGTGTGCCGTGTGCGATTGAGAGAGGGGGGGGAGCAGAATGAGGGTGAGGAGGGAGATGGACCAGTGGGAGGGATGAAGGATGTACAGGAGGAAAGTAAACTATGTAGCAAGTACTTGGTGGTTAAGAGTGGTGAAGATTCAAGATGAACTTCGTCGAAAAGAAAGCCAGGGTCGACGAATGCATCCGTTCCCGGCGGGAGAAGTTGAACCGCAAAAACCCCGTCGATCACTTCATTTGCTCTTGAACCTGACGGTGGCTCGTAATTATCCCTCCCCTCCCCCTCTCCCATTCTCCCCCATATTCTATTCCCCATCTTCCATATCCTCCTCTCTCGATACCAACGTCAATTTTGGATTTAGCGCAGAATGGCTCCCGCACCAGTGAAGGCCCCTGAGCAGGTACGTGTTACCTTGCTCCCCCTAGTCCTTCAACGGGACATGGTATGCTGACGACGGTGTTCATATGTGTAATAGGCGGCACATAAGTGAGTTTTTTTTTTTCCTTTTCCTTTCTCTTTGTGCTATTATTCATAGAGATTGAATTGTAGATTACTAGCGTCAGTGCTCATCGCCTTTCCGCCCTCTTGCCGATTCTAACTTGACTGTCTTCGCTTTGCTTTTCATCATCCTATTTGTCCCTGGACAATAACTACAACACTACGGATAAACGAAACCACATATGGATCCGCACGAATAGCATCCCTGGCCCCGTCGAAGTAACTAACGAAGTCTTGCATGCCCTTGCGCAGCCGCCGCTCTCGCACGTCTCGCCGCAGTTCGCGAAGGTGTTCCAGGAGTGTATACACATGATGAGGTGCGCATGTGCATCCGCATTCCTTCCCTCGGACCCTCTTCTTGGTCCGCTTAAATCATGATTTACTGATCCCTTGATCTTCCTTTTGAAATAGGAAAGTCGTCCTCACCACCACCGGCCAGCCATTCATCATCGCGGGGAGCGGGACGCTCGGGTGGGACCAGGTTGCAGCGAACCTCGTGGAGCCGGGGGAGAGCGTGCTGGTGCTGTGTACGGGGTATTTCGGGGAGGGTTTCAGGGACTGGTCAGTAGCTTCTTCTACCTTCATGCATGACTATAATTGACGTCTTTTGTGTTTCCGCCCATGCTCCTGAAGCCTAACGACATACGACGCGCGGGTGGACGTCCTGCGCGCGCCGCTCGGGGCACGTGTGCCGCTAGCCGATGTGGAGGCGGCACTGAGGAAGAAGACGTACAAGGCAGTGACGATCACGCACGTCGACACGTCCACCGGGGTGCTCTCCGACGCGCAGGGGGTGGCAGAGTGCGTGCGGCGGGTGTCCCCACAAACACTGGTGCGTTCCTTTGCCTACTTAAAAGAGAAGGAAGGAAAATCTTACTGGGAAAGGAGGTAGGTTGTGCTGGATGCGGTGTGCTCGGTTGCGAGCGAGGAGATCCGGATGGACGCATGGGGGCTCGATGTAGTACTTACGGCGAGCCAAAAGGGATTGGGAGCTCCCCCTGGTTTGAGTATACTCGTCGCGAGTGAGCAAGCGTTAGGAGTGTATAAGGGGAGGAAGGCGAAGGTCGGGAGTTACTATGCTAGCTGGAGCAAGTGCGTATTTCTTCTCTTCTCTTCTCTTCATGAGCGATGCTTAAACGATACAAAGATGGCTACCAATCATGAAAGCCTATGACGTTGGCCAACCCGCCTACTTCGGCACCCCTCCCGTGAACCTCATCCAGGCGTTCCACGCGTCCCTTTCTCAGATCACGGCGGGGCCTACGCCACTCGAGGAGCGCTGGCGGCTGCACAAGCAGGTGAGCCGGCGGATCAAAGCCGTGGCAGGGCAGCTGGGCATGCGGCAAGTTGCGTCAGACGAGGTGGGGCAGGCGAACGGGATGACAGCAGTGTACCTCCCAGAAGGGGTGCGCGCAGCGGATGTGCTCGGGAGAGTGGGGGCGAAGGGTGTGGTGATGGCCGGGGGGCTGGTACCGGAGATTAAGGATCGGTATATTCGGATTGGGTAAGTGGTTTTATGTTTTAGGCTTGAGAAGGGTGTATTGATTGACATTGGGGTGAACAGGCATATGGGGACGAGTGTAGTGGATGATAAGAGAAGGGGCGATATCGACGCATTTGCTCAGGCATTGAGGGAGGCGGTGGGCGAGGTTGTGGCAGAGCGGGATGCAAGGGTAGGCGGGGCAGCAGTCTAGCACTAGAGCCTAGAGAGAACTTGGAAATGTAACGATACTGTATATTTGTACACCACGCGGATTGCGGCCCGGATAACAGTCGGGGTAGTGATCCGCTGTTTGATGGCGTCAGCAGCGGAATCCCGCCTCGGAAGCGTCGGGTGATCGGCAGCATGTCAAAGTGGCACCACCTGGCTGTGGCAGTGACATCTGCTCTGGAGGCGGGCGTCCGAAGGACCAGCGGAGACCAACGGTTGGGATCGGTTGACCGACGCCGGAGCCAGTGGGCAGATGCCGCGGAAGGGACGCTGCACAGCGCACGGCAGCGACGGACTTAGAGAGGGCCTTGTAGCCGGAGTGCCGAGGCAACGTTGGCGCGGATTCACATGAGCCTTTGACCGCCCTCTGGAAAAACGACCACCTGGCCTTAGCACGCACGGTCCATCCTCTCCACAGAGCCCACCCGCGCGGTGTTGTGTCGTGTTGTGATGATTGCTATATCTATCTCCACCCGCCGTGTTATCGCACGACCTCTCTCCAACTTCACGCTCTCTCGCCCCTTCCTCCGTTTCCCCAGCTCCAAGAGACTATTCACCATGACCACCCGAGATGAATTCAAGCAAGTACGTGCCTCCCTCCTTCCCTCTCCGTCCACCGCTCACCCTGATCTCCTGCAGGCGCCGCATAAGTAGGTGCAATGTCGCGATGATCTCAGATAGGAGCTGACTGAACTGACCCTTTCTCGTCCGTCCCTCTTCAAGGTTGCTGGTGTAAGGCATGCCATCGTTCTCCCCTCTCGCGCGCGTTGCTCATCCATCATCAATGACCGCAGGATCCCTGGACCGATTGAAGTCGCCGATGAGGCAGGTCCATCGTTGCCTTTGCACTTTCAGCGTTCTCATCTGCACTGTTTATTAGGTTCTCTTCGCTAATGCCCACCCCTCGATGTCCCATGTCTCGCCGGACTTCATACCCGTCTTCGGGGACTGCATACGTATGACGCGGTATGTCTCCTCTGCCCATTATCGACTGCATCTGTGTCTCATCCCCCATGTAGGGAAGTGTTATTCACGAAAGACGCCCAGCCATTCCTCATCAGCGGAAGCGGGACCCTCGGATGGGATCAGGTCAGTCCTCGTCGTTATTCTACGCAAACGACGTGTCGTGTATCCAAGCTTTGCCCGCCAGGTCGCTGCCAACCTAGTTGAGTCAGGCGAAAATGCCCTCGTGCTCCACAGTGGGTACTTCGGCGACTCCTTTGCAGAGTGGTGAGTTTCCTTCTTCCTTTCGTTTCCTTATTCCACCCTGGATACGCCCGGCTTCTATTACCACCAAAATATCTCCTGCGGAACCCTCGCGGCATCTTCCTGCGAAGCATACCCTTCCTTCCCCCTTTCCTACGCTTCCTGCGTACACCCTCCTGCGACTGCGCATCATATACCTTTTACCCCTTTCACACCACTTCTACAACCTTATCGGCGGTATTTATGTGCTTCGACGCTCACCCGTTGTCCGTCGCGCGGGGCTTCTGAACCCGTTACGACCGAGACAGCTCACGCCCTTCCTCTTCCTTCTCGCTGCGCACTCACGCGCGTGGTTCTCTATTTAATTTGCGTGTCAATGTCGGAAAAGGCTATTTTTGCCTTTTGCCTTTCCTTTTTGAAATTCCTTACTCCGTCTCCGGTTCCGTGTCCATGTTCGAAAAATCCCATCTGACGACGCGTTGGTGATGTAGCTTGCAAACGTACGGCGCGAACGTGACGCAGCTAAAGGCGCCCGTCGGGGGCACCGTCCCCCTCGAAGACGTAGAGAAGGCACTGAAGGAGAAGAAATACAAGATCGTCACGTTCACACATGTCGATACCTCCACCGGTTCGTTCCCCTACCCCTCCCTCCATCCATATCTAATAGCCGACTCGCGACACGCAGGTGTGCTCTCGGACGCGAAAGCCATCGCCGCCCTCACACGCGCCACTAGCCCAGACACCCTCGTCGTCATGGACGGCGTGTGCTCTGTCGCCTCCGAGGAGATTCGCTTCGACGACTGGGACCTCGATGTCGTGCTCACTGCGAGCCAGAAAGGCCTCGGCACGCCCCCCGGGTTGAGTATCCTTGTGGCGAGCCAGAGGGCAGTGGGGGTGTACAAGGCACGGAAGAGCCCCGTAGCGAGCTACTATGCATCGTGGAAGAAGTATGCTCTCCTCCTTTCCTTGTAACTTGTGTATGTGGGGCTCCGACTGATTGCGTCCCCTTTTTGCGCTAGATGGCTCCCAATAATGTCCGCCTACGAATCCGGCGCCGCCGCATACTTTGCCACGCCACCCGTCAACCTCATCTACGCCTTCCACGCGTCCCTCAAGCTCATCACCGCTGGCGGTTCCGCTGGCATCGAGGCGTGCTTCAAGAAACACAGGGAGGCGAGTCAGCGCGTGAAGGACACCGCAAAGGGGCTGGGGATGAAGCTGGTCCCGCTGAAGGAGGAAGAGGGTGCGAATGGGATGACGGCGGTAAGTCTGGGGTTTTATTATTATTATATGGGGAGCTGATGGATTATGGGGTGGGATAGGTGTATTTCCCAGACGGGATTGCAGCGGGAGATCTCCTGCCGCGGCTAGCGAAGCGCGGTATTGTAGTGGCGGGCGGGTTGCATTCAGCGATTAAGGACAAGTATTTCCGAATAGGGTACGCTTCCCTCCTCTTTATCCCTTAGGTATACTCTCTGAACAACATGGCTTTCGATAGGCACATGGGCGTTACGGCCGTAGATACACAACGTGGGGACGTGGACAAAATCATTGCGTCACTGACAGAAGCGCTGCAGGAGGCGAAGGCGAGCAGGTAGTGTTTACTTGAAGGAAGGATAGATTTAGGTAGAAAAAGAAGTTTTACAGAAGTATTAAATATCCTAGTTACCCTCTGGAATAACAGGCACGCAGGCCTCAGAAGATCACACACTGGATATAATGGTTGAGTGGAGCAGCGAGATGGGCGAGACGATTGGAAAGGGGGGATTCATTTTTCTGATGCAGATGCGCCCCCTGCGCTGCTGAAGGCGATCACCAGTTTTTTTTCTTTCGCACATATCTGTGATTTTAGCGAATTTTTGCAGCGGCAGCCAAATTTTTGAGAATGGTTGACTAAAAAGGCAATTAAGAGAAATCGGCTCGTTGAGTCTCATTTATTTGAGTGTAGTTAACATCTATAACACATTATCTATCGATTCTGACGTTTGCCGAGCTCCAAATAATTCCTCGGAAAAGCGTGATAGACTTTGGCTGTCCGGTACTGCACTACATCATGCTCAGCACACTGTTCAGAGGTTCGCTTAGGTCGACTGTCAACTTGTTCATTGTTCATCCTAGGTGACGCGAACTATCCCTCGAGGTAAGTCGGACATGAACGGGAGTCATTTTTTCGGGATGTAGCAATAGCGATATACGTCTCGATTGATAAACCCTGAATTCGTAAGTACTCAACGGAATACTAATAAAGTAATAATAATACGAAATGGAAATGCTTGCACGCGAAGAGAGCTTAATTCAAGGTTGGATCATAGAAATGAAACACGCGTAAAGAATCAGCAAAAGCAAGCAATCATGATGGCTTGTCGAAGAAAAATGAGACGAGGATCAAGATGTATATGCGTAAACGAGGATCACAGTGATTAGTTCACCATCACATCCGAATCCGCTCCTTGATCCACCGGGTACGTGTCGTTGGCCTGTTTGTACGTCAAATTTCATGAATACAAAAAGGTCGGGATAGTAGTAATCACTATGTACTCACCTCGTTCAAAATATCTTGAAGCCGTTCCTCGTTGCGTTCACTAAACTGGCCGAGTGGCAGCTCACACGCATAAACGGGTATCTCATTCCATCGGCCCCCCAGCACTTGGGAATTCCGGACTGATTCCGCGTCGCGCCGTTCTGGGCCTACCATAACTAGGCGCCACTGAACACCGGTATTGTGATTCATGTTGTCGTATACCTTAGTGAGGCCGTCTGTCGCAGAGCCAGGAGAAGCGCTTATCGTGAACTGTAGGGCCCAAACAATGTTGTCGATGCGAATGACAGCATCGATGCCCTTGAAGTTGGGCTCTCGAGGTCGCCAGTAGAAACTGAAGGGTGGCTGGATGGCTTTCAGCTTGGTGTCTGTTATCATTTTGACGGGGGTAGAAATGAGGTGCGGGTTTGGGTCATTGCGGAGATATGCTTGAAATGGGTCGCGAGTCGGGTCAGAGAAGCAGACGTGGGCGTAACTTTCAAACAGCCATCCTGCAGAGATGCGAAGAGAGGGATGACTTTTAAGCATATTAAAGAAAGTATGTTGTTGGGCTGCTGCCTGGCGGGACATAGCTAAGCCAAGAGCGCTGGAGAGAAATGGTGTCGGGATATACAGAACAGGCGCACGCGAATTTGAAATATCCGGCCTGACCGCGAATATCTTCGAGAAAATGTTAGAACTAAAATCTAAATTTTCGAGATCAAAAAAAAGTGTTGAGAATTGGCTTGCAAGCTCGAAGGCCCCCGTTTGGATATTTCTAAGGTGTCCGACCTCCATAGTCGGCATGATGAGAATGTCGATGATGATCCTGGGGCTCGGCCCATATTTCCGAAAGAGGGCCACACCGCGCTGAACATCGAGGTCGTAGATAGTGCTGGTATGAATGTGTCAGTGGAATAACGGTGTAGATGATACCCCATACAGCAATGTTCGAAGCTCATCCAGCGACCATACGTCCACGATGTACTGGAAAGCGCTAAGGTGCTTTACCCATCCCCTCCAATGACGAGAAGCCGGCGAGCTCGTGTGTATGACATGGGCAAATGGCTTTCGGAAGGCGGAGCAAAGCCCGCTGTGTTGGGATGACGAATCGGAAAGTGCCCAAGCACCTGTTGGAACACGGCCGGATTTTGACGAATGTAAGCTTACACCGTGCTCATCGAAGAGGGCATATTCGTCGGGGTTGATCTGGAGAGCGACAGGTTCCTGCTCTTGGAGTCGACGTGCCAAAACGTATAACAAGAAGAGAGTTTTTCCTACCGAGTTAGATCAGTCGATGTTTGCGGGGTCATGCGCTCGACGTACCGATTCCTGGTTGACCTGTGACTAGGGTTGCAGATCTCCGCCATCCCCATCCCTTCGGTTGATAGCATGTATCCTCGAGAATGGCCTGATAGGCATGGATATACTCGTCACGAACGAGGATGTTATCGGGACGAGCATTTAGTTCAAGGCGGAAGAGCGTAAGGTCGAGAGTTAAGTATCTCTTTCCAGCTAAGTTGGCAACTTCGACTCTGTCTTCACCCCACAAGTATGTGCGGAGGCGTTCGAGATCCTCGATGTCCGAGGACATGCTGCAAAACCCCCATTTTGGTATCAGCTACACCGCCACACACTGCGGACAGTCACGTAGGGCTGGGTTGGAAACCTTCATGTTAGTAACAGCCTAGTAAATCACGTGTTATTAACATGTTGGTAACGTTTCTAACATGGAGGGGTCTAAAGGTAGGTGTGAGAACTGTGAAAATTGTCAAATCATCCAGCAACGCTGCTAATGGCTTCTAATATTTTTTAAACATGATTCGGTGGCCAAATACCTGCCTGTAGTGATTATCATAAATATTGAGACTTTCGGTGCATATCTTCACTTGTCAATCACGTAGATAACCTTTTTTGGTACTGTTCCGAAACCTCCGGCCCTTGTGCAAACTCCCTTATGATCTTGCTGAAACTGAGTGCATTGACATCGAGCTTCAGTCTCCTCCCACAGTTGTCCGTGACTCCACCCGCTTTGACATCACTGATTATGTGAAGCTTGATGACCCCAAGCTCAAGGCACTTGTTATGAATGTGGATACAGCTGGACCTGGCATGTTGGAGGTTGTTACAGCTAACAAGGAAACGACAGACCAGATTTTGCCATGCTCCGCTTAGTGATTTTGTTTACTTTTGGAGCTCATGGAACATGTCCAAACAACTGCCCCACCATACTATGAGCCACCACCCCATGTTTACAATACATATTCCTTGTTATCTCCCTTCACCATGATTCTGGGCAATTATCGCATTGTAGCTCAGTATGTTCAGCATTGTTGA
>JASFDH010001693.1:0-13594 GCA_036937195.1 Nidularia pulvinata
TGATCGTGGCACCACTAGCCGCACTTCATTCCGGTCTACTTCGTCCAAGGAAACGTTAGGTAGCAGCGTGCCTCCCAGTGCCATTCGCTCCTCAGGCTGGTATACTTATCCCAAGACGACTTCAGCCAGCAATGCATCTCCCCCCAGTGCCAATCACAGTCTACACTGGTCTGATGCAGCTTTGTCTATTTATCCTAAGCTGAATTTAGACTCTCTCGTCATCTCTGAAGATGTCGATGTGGCTATGTCACCATTTACTTCTTTGTGCGAATGGTTTATCGCCGTTCTCGCAGACCAGTCCAAGTATCGAATTCTTCTGTCGTTCCGAAATGAAACGGCGCAAAAGATACTTGACACGATCCAAATGGTTAACGCTCCTTTTCGATATATCAAATTATTTGGTTTATTGACACTTGTGCCTGTTATAGTTGCTCGACGATCCTAGACTAGAGCATCCTCAACTTCGGAAGGGCTTGCTGTCTGCATTGGTACGGCTGTCTAAAAACTCGGTCCTCTATCCAAAGTGCTACACTTTGAAAGGTATCCAACGTGAAAGCGAGGCGGTCGCATCTGGCCACTTTGGAGAAATCTGGAAAGGAGAATTTGAAGGACGTAAAGTTTGTCTTAAGATGGTAAAGGTGTTTCAAAAGTCGCAGGTAGAACGTCTTCTGAAGGTTTGTCGTGATATGTCGTTATTTTTTTCGGGGCATTAATCAAATAATTTGATTGGCTTTAGGCCTTTTGCAAGGAAGCTATTGTGTGGAAACACCTATCACATCCCAACGTACTACCATTTTATGGCATATATCACCTAGAAGACCTGCACAATAGAGTGTGCCTCGTATCGCCTTGGATGGAGAATGGGAATGTTATTGAGTTCTTAAAATGGAACTCCAACGTAGTCCACCTTCTTTTAGTAAGTCAAAGTAGCTATTCATACATCCTTATCGCAAACATTATGTACAGATTTCAGATATCCTCGAAGGGATTTCTTACCTACATGATGAAAATATTGTTCATGGGGATATCAAAGGAGTGAGGATCTTGATTTTCAGGATTTGCAATAAATTTACGGATGAATTAACAGGTAAATATTGTCGTAACTGAATCGGGCCGAGCTTGCCTCGCTGATTTCGGACTGTCTTCTGTAATCGACAGCGATATTCTGAGATGGACTTCGGTTGCGACCACAGTCCATGCTTCAGGAACTGTGAGATGGCAAGCCCAGGAATTATTTGTTTCGGACGATGATGAGATAATGCCCACCAAAGCAAGCGATATATACTCATTTTCGTGCACATGCTACGAGGTGAATGTGGTTGTCCGAGTATATATGCACAAGAGACCGTATTCAAACCTGTCGATTTTTAGATCTTTACAGGACGTATCCCTTATCATGAAATCGCTCGAGATCCACAAGTGATACTGAAAGTTATGCAAGGCGGACGGCCTTCACGTCCCAGCTCGGCGATGGAAATTTCACTCTGTCATGAACGGGGTATGACCGGCATAATGTGGGAGTTGATGGAGGCCTGCTGGCATCCAGATCCAGCGATGCGTCCGACTGCGAAGCAGGCATTATCGCGACTGTCCTTCGTAGCCAAGGAAGATGTACAAAAGGATTCGAATATGCTTTCCTCACTTGAATTTCGCAGCACGACTCATATACCAATTCACATCTCTGCGGATGAAGCTGCGGAGATCATATCATTGGTGAGGCGATTCGTTCTACAACAGCTTTACAAATTAATCGTTGACCTTGTTCATGACAATGCAGATATAACAAATGTTAATATGTAGGTCGGCAACTTTGAAATCAGAGGCCGGGAGCTGGTCGAGAGAACTCATTCGTATGACCATCTACTGAAGAGCTTCGCGCTGGCCCAAACTCTTAAACTTGCAGTTGTGATCGATTTTTCGATTGTTGCGGAGAAGTTGGCCGAAATTTGGCTTCAGTGTTAATAATAGTTGGCTATAATGGCGAATTACCAGAGTTGACAGGCCTCATTATATTATGTCTCTTCTGGTATACTCGTTGTTTTCATAGCTGGTGGCTCAGTGCTATCGATAATCTATTATATCTATGTCCTATCTGCAGTATGCATCTCTGCACGCAGACTCGGGTTTGTTGCACTGTCACGACTTGGGTTTGATGGAGTGATCGGGATCGCTGGTATTGCTTCTGCTGCAGCTGCTTGATCAACTATCGGCTTGACCATCATCGTTTCATCTGACGTCAGCACCTCTTCCAACCAAAATTTCTTGCATGCCATGAACCCTCCATAACTCTCCATCTAATTCTACCTGAAGCATATTTCTATTGCTATTAAGTAATTACTTCGATCCGCGTCCAAGTTCAAAAATATAGCTGCGACAAGGCGCCTAAACTCATAAACCCACATATGCTTGCACTTCAGCGTGCCAACTCCGTCCAACGCGTCTCTGCAACGCGTACCTCGTGTGCAAGTGGGCTCGGAATCTCTTGCTATGGAACATTCGGATCTGTGGCCACGTCCACACTCCCCAGGTTCCTTTATGGGCAACACGTCGGCACGCTCTGTCGAAGGAGGACTGGCGATTTATCTGGCGGATGCTCTGGGAAAAGTAAGAATATGTGGATCAGCAATACCTGCTCTGTACGGCACCTAACAACCCTACCACCCCGCACGACCTCCCGGCCGAGTGCTGGGCACAAGATCTACATATCTACCTCCTCGGATCCATATTTCAATCTGACGCTAGAAGACTGGTGCGCGACTTGCTTGTTTATTACTTCGCCATCTCCATATTTAATACCTCGGCTCCTTGCAGGCTTTTTCGTACCGCGCCTTCAAGCGACCCTCTTCTCCTCATCTACCGGGACGCACCGTGCGTTATCATCGGTCGGAACCAGAACCCATGGACAGAGGTCAATTTTACTGCACTAAGGAAGCGGGAACAGGAAGGGAATGGAATACCATTTATCAGAAGGAGGAGTGGGGGTGGCACGGTGTTTCATGTACGTGGTCTTCGCTCTATTTGATTTTTGGTTTTTGGAGGCTCGATCCCGAGGGATAGAGCTCATTCGTCTGCTCAATCTCTGAGTTTGTTGAATGTAACTTTGTCAGATTGACGCAAGAAGTTTATCTTCCAACTATACGCTCTGTTCTCGTTTTTGTTTTCCCCGCCCCAAGTTCACTTACCCCCTTTCCCCTCACATAGGACCTCGGCAACACGAACTTCTCTATCCACCTCCCGCGCACATCCTTCGATAGGCATGCAACAGCGCAGATTGTTCTCCGCGCCGTGCGTGCCCTGGGTATCGCCGATGCACGCGTCAATGAAAGGAATGATATCTGTGTAGGGGAGAATAAGATGAGTGGCTTGTTATTTGTTCATCTCAGATCGCCTTTTCCCTGTATTTTCTGGTTTCTGGTTTTTATGTTATGCTGTTTTTCCTGTGCGAGATATATTGATGCTCTTGCTGCCTTGGTGTATTTCTGCACTTTACAAGCTGCTTTTTCTGATTGTTGCTCGCCGTATCTCCGCGCTTTTCTCTCCTACGCTTGCATTTTTGCTACATCTTCATTCCTCGTATCTCCACTTCCCACCTCCCATGTGCCTCTTATGTTCCCAAAACTTACCCCTATTCTCCTGCACGTCTCAGGCTCCGCATACAAAATCGTCAACAAACGTGCATACCACCATGGCACGATGCTCATCTCTACGCAGCTCGATACCCTGGGTGATTTATTAACGACTCGCAAGGTGAGTTGCTTTAATAACTTTATATCACTCCTCTGTTTCTCTGGTTTTGGTATCCTCTTGCGCGCTCACAATGTGTTGCTCTTTATTTCTTCGACTGCTTTATGGGGAAGTTCCAGGTTGTCGACTGCGTAACGTCGGCGAGGGCTTGAAAGCGATACTCGGTTTCTTCCCATGGAAGGCTAGTGGGCACCTGAGAGCTTATGGGCTTTCCTTCAGTTTTACAGGGATGGCCCCGGGACCCTAGATCATGCTGGCGTATTGTCTTCTGTGCTATACCAATGCATTTCCCGTGTCGGTTCCGCAAGGGACATTTCATCATCTTGCAGCTCCCGGTACGGTGTACGATGACCCTTGGTCCATGCCTCGGATTTACTTTCTGTCGTTTTTGGCGCATGTTCTCTCTGAACCTGTCTCTCCAAAACCTCGTTGTCCTTGTTTCTTTCACTTGATTGCCTGTCTTTATGATGAGTGGGGCAATAGCTTGGTCAGCTCAGGCGAGGCTTTCTTTCTATGTCTGTCGTATTTCGAACCCAGCTGTCTCTATATCGCCCTTTCTTCCGCAAGAGCGAGCTGTTTTCTCGTTTCAATGTCGGTGAAGCGTGGAAATGACCCTCAGCTTGCGTATCAGGTGCTTGTCCTTTCTGGTTTTGGCACATTCGCTTTCCAAACTTGTAGGCTACCATATTACGGTCTTTCTTTCAGTCACTTAACTTTATTGAACGCGAATCCTATAGACCTCTGACTGGATTGAATGACAGCTCGTTATGTCTCTATGGGGATTTTCTTCGCGTGTTTGACGCATGTCACTTTTCGAACTCATCCTCCTTTTCTATCCACAAGAGCAGGACGCGTGGCTTTCTTCGCTCATTTTGACTTTATTGGGAGAGTGCCTTAAAACGTACGCATCTCTTTTCGGTCGGAACGATAAAGGAATCCCTTAACTACCTGCTGCATGCTGCAGCAATATTGTCCCTGTGTGTCCTTTGCTTCCCCCACCATCTATCCTCTTTTTATTATCATTCCTTATCTTTCTGACCAATTGACGGTCCAGGTTACTCGTTCTCTATAATGCATTTCTGATCACCATACTTTCAGGAAACTATGATAACCAAGGGCGTGGCATCTGTCCGCTCTCCCGTGTGCAATCTACAGCAGTTCAGCTCGACAATCACGCACGAGTCATTCGCGCGAGCTGTTGTAACTGAGTTCAAGAAGGAGTACGGTGTAGATGAGCCGGTGAGTCCTTTATCTTTCTATTGCGGACTAGTAGCTTCAATTCATTCTGTAGGTGTGTACTGTAGACGATACAGAAGAGATGAGAAATCTGGAATATATCCGTAGAGGCATAGAGGAATTACCTGTAGGTCCATCTAATGACCATTGGGCCGAGTTTTCAGGCACTGATTGTTTTCAGAGCTGGGACTGGGCCTATGGTCAAACTCCAGAATTCACATACACGATCAGCCATACTTTCGCTTGGGGAGACGTTGTAAGCCTCCATTCTCCGATACCCACTTCATTATAGCATTAACTCTGCGCCACACTTCATCAGATCGCTGAAATCAGAGCAAAGCATGGGGTTATTCTTGCATGTGTATTTCAACTCGACAACGTACATATCCAGGGTACTGCGAAAGATGCGATAATCTCGCTAGGGCGATCGTTGGAGGGACAGCGGTATGGTTTCATTGACGAAGAAGTGGCTGCACAGCACGAGAAAGGCCCGACGGCGGAAGTGAAAACCTGGTTGTGGGGTGCCATGGCATGAGTCTAACTTCTTGGAAGCACTTGATGTATCGTCGCCGGCGAACGGAGCACTGCGAAGGGTTTTGGTGCGTCCTTACAGCGTTAGTCGCTCCGGGGCTTCTGGGGGAGCGTTCCAGGCGGTTATCCTGTGTATACTGTGCAATCTATATGGCTGCGGAGCATGGAGAACGAATGGCTGTGGAAGGCAGATGGAGAGCACAGAGTTAATAGCCGCCAAAGCGCCAGGACGGATCCGCCTTGGTAGTTACTTGCCGCAAGCGCGTAGTGCGCCACACAGAACTATGCAGCAAAAATTCGCCTTCCAAAAATGTTCATCACGTGTGGGCGTTCAGACGCAACACGAGGCTTTAGGTTCTTCAAAGTTCTTATGCAGTGCAGCAAGTCGAGGAGACATCTCGGTATACCTGTCACTGCGTCAGGAACATATGGTACTCCTCAAGCATATTCCAAAAGAACACGCTTCTTAGACTCTAGCTCACGGAGTCTTACGCCAGTGATTGTAATCTTCTAAGCAACTGATTGCCCAGTGGTTTACGTTGCTCCATGCTAAGTAACCGAACTTTCACAAAGAGATACCGCTGTTAAGTACTGAGATTCCGAAAAGACACGAAGCTGTGAAAAGAAACGAAATAGATACGATGATATTGACATGCGTCTAGCTAGCACGTTCTGTATCCCAAACACTGTTCGTCGCGAATTCTGGTGGTGCAATAGGATTTGTCTTCACAATACAAAGATGTTAGCTATAGGTCATAGGAACTGGTATGACACGTAAACGTACTGATTGGCCTCGCTCATGCCCTGTTAACCGCTCATCCCGCTTCATCATCATCTCGTCCCATCTGTCGATGTGGTAACGGGGAGGCTAAATGACAAAAAAAGTAAGCTCGAATGTCAAGACATTACAAAAAAAGCTTCCGCTATGCACCTTGCCCTGGTTCTGGGCTCTTGTCGAGGCTCCCAGAAGCGTTCCGGCAGCCCCGAACATGGTGGTGAGGAGGCCTGTTGAAATGCGCGCATATGGATGAGCTCTATTTGTCAAGAGACATGATAACTTCAGAATTTACCGAACGGAATGAGTGCTTCCCATGGAACTGGCATAATTAAGCAATGTGAACCGCAAGTTGAAGCACCCCGGGTCGTCAAGACTAGTACGCACCGTGACAGACCACATATATTTGTTCGTGTTTATTTCCAACGGCGTTAGGCTTAGAGTTAATCTTTTTCGGATCCTTCGCCATTTCTTTCACCTTCAACCTCCATTCACCTCACATTCAGACAATTTGCGAACTCGAAGGGCTAAAATAACGCCTCAATATTATCTTTAATTTTTCTGCTCAAAGAAAAAGCAGCTGCTGGACTGAACCATGCACAGATTCAATGCTAGGCACATGCCTTCAAGGGCTTGTGTCAATGATTCAGATTCGCGCCTTTCCAAGTCTTCTCAATCTTTCCACGCTCTCCATCGTTTCAAATAGCTTCATACACCAGTTTCTGAATACGAAGAGCTATCTTGACCTCACTGGACTAGATTTATGTCTGTTAAAATGAGAGTGCACGCCTCGTAGTCGATCACAAAGCAGTGGATTCGCGTTTGACCTCGGTGAGCTCGAGAGGCAAACGGATGGTTAACTACATCTCAAGTAAACTACTTATATACTAATTAGTGAAACAAATAAAGGCTGAAACAAGTAAACTACGAAATGCCACAAAAATGTAAGTATTCAATGGAATAACCAAGGAATCCCAAAGGGATTCACGCAATGATCCGGCATGCATCGCGCAACGCTCGCAAACAAGCGCCCATTATTCCAACGTCTGCTATACTTATTTTAAAGTCTGTACTTTCGGCGGTCGGCGTCAACTCCGTTTTATAGCCGAAAATATCTTTCAGGTTATTGATTAATCTATGATTGAACTTATTCAGTGTCCTAAGGGCATAATGAGGCAAGTTGCCCAATTTGACCTACGCATTTCAGTTTGAATCTGGCGGGCCCAGGGACAAAATTTCAAGTATTCTGCACTCTGAATTGCCTTCCCGAGATATCCCTGTCTTTCTTGCTTACACACAGATGCGCTATCATCAAACTACGAGATTTCACCTTGCGACCTTAAGCCTATTCTGCGATCTAACTGTGCGTAGTTTATACCGGCCATCGTTACCTTTGTGGCTATAGGCTATAGTATGCATCGAACACCATAGAGAAATAGGAACGCGTATTGTAATCTCTAAGTTGACATATGCATTGCGTAGCTAGCTCCAGAATATTGACTTCCTTCACCGATTTACAAGCTTACAACACAATCCTTGCTGCTAACACGAGGCCGGTTACCCTGAAAGGCTTGATTAGAAGCTGGTGAAATATTATATTTATTTACGATTATTTTTGGTGCGATCCTAGAATACGACTCGAAGCTGTCTGTATTGATCCT
This sequence comes from Nidularia pulvinata, assembly GCA_036937195.1. Classification (NCBI taxonomy): domain Eukaryota; kingdom Fungi; phylum Basidiomycota; class Agaricomycetes; order Agaricales; family Nidulariaceae; genus Nidularia; species Nidularia pulvinata. The sequence continues at coordinate 7,948 of JASFDH010001693.1, forward strand.
CCAGATATAATAGTTGAGATAACTTCTTAATTGGTATAATAGACCTAAGCTTATACTATTATCTCTATAAAGAATAGAGACAGAAATTATATATTAAAATATTCTTACTATCCATCCTGTGCCAGTCCACGGAGCGTCCAGTAACAACGTGTTTTAACAGGGCGTCACTATGCAACTACGAATTCACCGTTGATTCGTATGTTTCCAGGGCTCTCTTACTTGATTATAAGTACCGGCGTATCTCGGGATGAGAATTACCCAGGGAGCCCTGCTTTTATCCCCACCACCATTCGTTAGATTATCGGGTTCAAAATGAATGCAGTTAAAGCCCAGCACTGCATTAATATGGTCACCTAGTTGAGGTGCAATCAGTTGAACGAGAGTGAGTCATACAATACTATTTTTTTCTTTACACAGCAATGTGCGCCACGGACCGAGGTCTACGGCGCAACTTTTCACTATGTCTCAGAAAGCTAGTTAATTAAATTTACTGTATTTTCTCAGAAATTTTGGCTACGGGAAATAAAAGGAGTTCCCTCAGTGTCTAGTACCTCAATGGAATCCTTCAGAAGAAAATTAATTTATAGAAATACGAAAATATGGCCTTTTTCTGAACTTTCGTTCTCTGCGCCACACTAGTAGAATTTTGAGATTAGGACATTGCGCCACACTATGATCTTTTTTAACCGGGTACCATCAAACTTTAATTGCCGTGATGGTATGCACTCATGGGATCAGGAACGATACATCGATAGACCCTGATTTCTGACAAGATCTCATTTGATGCTTTCCTGAGATCCGGATGGGTTGTTGATTTATTCCTTTTCAATGATACACACACAAATATTGATACAGCACTGCTTTCGGTCACTGTTTACGCCATACGGCTCACAAAGTTTACTTCTCTTCCAACTCACCGACTGAGGCAGTGACTGTCCATCTATTTCAAGGCTTCCAGAAGCCATGCCCTATCTGCTAGAATAATTCTATCGAATGCAAAGCATGGTTTTACTTCTGTCTTTGTGTGGGCGCAAAGACGCTACCGTGTCGTCAGTTGGATCTGCGAAGAAGATGTCGGAGTAGAGGCGGTTCGCGTTCTGTGCTACACGCACAAAACACGTTCCTCCGCCATAATTGGCGGTACCGCCGGCAGGGGCGCGCTCTCTTCTTTTATAAGTATGCTGCTGATGAGCTATTTCTTCCGTTTCTTAGTCTTCCGTTTCTCAGTTGCTAACTGACGTTCTCAACTTGCTCCCTGTGCTATCACTCCCCCTCACCATTTCTTCTATGACGAAAACTGGGACCCCCAGTAGTAAGACCAAAAAGACTCGTATTCGCTCAAAGCGAGTTCCAGATAGAATGCATCACATCAGCGGTGTAAGTTACTTATGTTCATATTACGAAATGATCGTCTCTAAATTTTCGTATCATAGTTGGGCCATGTATGGGGTCAAAGGTGGATTACACAAGGCATACCACCGTCTTCTGACGGTTCTCAATCGGGAGAGCTCAAATTGGATGGGTCTTACCAAGCCTCTACTCCGTCTGAACGCGCAAAACCAGTCTCTGCCGGTTCGCCATCTTCCCATTCAGATAATGACGAGTCTACTTCTGGGTTTGGTACTGCAACCTCAAGCACGTTGGAAAGCTCTCCAACTGCGGAGAAATCTACCCAACAGGCATCTATATCTAGCCCCAATATAATTAACCAACAGACATCTTCTATTCGCCGCCTTAATGGGGGCTCGTATCGAGCTCCTCACGCCAACCGTATATCCCAGCAGCGTCAACAAAATACCAACCATCTCGGATGCACTCATTTCGGCAATGGCTTTGGAGCCTTTGAAAACATAGCTCGTACTCCTTTTGCAGAGCAAACTAGACCTGTAGCTGCACCACACCCGGTTGCTTCTTCTCTCAGCCAATACATGTGCAATTTTGACAACTGGTCAGAGACAAGCATGTCATTGAGAACTGACATCGTCAGCCCCAGCATATGCGAATTAACTGCTGCTGGATTTCTCGAACAGCCGTTACAGTTGACGTCAAACATGCTTTCAACTATTGATGCTACAGGCTCATGCCATGCAACTTCATTCGATGCATCCACCGCATTCCCAGAGCCTGCGGCTTTGAATTGGGATTCTCCTGTTTTAATCCAGGAGTTCGACGGAGTACTTGGAAATCAACAAGGCGGAGATGCTTTACTCTCTACTGTGGCGAATCTGAGTGAATCCGACCTATTCCAACCTGTTCGCTCGAGCCTGATCCCCGATTTTTCTTCTCATTTTGAAGAGTTTCTGATGCCAACTGGTGGTATACAGTCCCAAAATATTCAAATGCATGGGCAGCCTTCCCATGTTGCCATGCATACTAGAATTGCACCGCAAGAATACTTTTCGGTGCACGATTTACAATTCGCTCTGCCATCTTCTGGACACGTATCTCCTGCAGACTCACCTAACATCAATATATCTTCAAACTACCCTGATGCATTTGGGAATACCTCTAGTCCTTATGGCTCCCACTTAAACGTCCCTTCCCATGATAGACACACTACAGAGTTTTATCCGCGCGCTTCGCTTTCCATACCACCTGAGACTCAGATAGGCTCCTCTCAGTGGAACGAAATGCCAGTTCGCCCGCACAGCAACCCGTATATCGAGCAGCGAAGACTCCAGACCGTGCATAGAGGATCTAACACTTCCAATTTGAGCGAAGCCATTCCTACACGCTATTATTCTCTGGCCTCTAACTCTCCTCATTCTCCTGTACCTGGACGTGAATCAAGTCCTGTCACCGTGTTTTTTCAACATGGAGTAGGCATCCAAGAGGACTGTCTCATGGGTTACACCTATCCGTTAAGCTAACAACAACTGTATGTATGTCAGTTGGTGGAGGTGTCTTATCATATACCTACTGATGCTCTCTAGTAGTGGCACCTCCAGGTTCGAAGTCTCGGGTCGATAATACAGTTATTATTTCAAGTTTGTAGATTTCCATATCATTTACGAGTGAAGCTTTGTGTCGTGCTTCCTAAATTTTCTTTGTATAACCTGCTTGTATACTTTGTCTGTTCTTGAATGAAAACGCAGGATGCTTTAATTTGAACTCCGGAAGTGTGAACTGGGTCTGAACTATATCGAGATTCGAGACACATCGCGTCCAAATATTCCCACGGCTGCATAGCTTCCTACTACTTGCAGTCGCCATTGCTGGCGTTCCGTCACCACTCTGCTCACTATGTCGTCCTCATCGTCGGACTCAGCATGCTACACCATTGTATTCGAGTCCAGTGCTGAGCACCCATCTGCCGCAGAGCTTCGTTCAGGTCTCGAGAAGGGCTCTGACGAGGTCAAAATCGACACGTTGCGCAAAATCATCATCTCCACGATCAATGGGAATCCTCAGGCAAGTATCTTCGCGATATTTTATAGCTGGAATGCGTACTTAATATGCGCGGTCAACTTAGCCTGGGCTGATGATGCCCATTATTCAATTTGTTATGCCTTCACGGAACAAGCAACTCAAGAAACTGCTACACTTCTATTGGGAAGTGTGCCCGAAATACGACGAGAACGGAAAGCTAAAGCAAGAGATGATTCTTGTTGTGTGCGTCTCCCTTATCAGTGGTTGTTGGACTGTTTGCTTATATATGCATGAAACACCCAGTAACGCGATTCGTAATGACCTTGTAAGTCTCGTCTTGTGCTGGTCACATACGCCCATAACCTTACACGTGTAACAGCAACATCCTAATGAATACATTCGCGGAGCAAGTTTGCGCTTCCTCCAGAAAATCGCGAAAGATGCAGAACTCCTCGAACCCCTTGTGCCTACATGTCGATCCTGCTTGGAACATAGACACTCTTACGTCCGCAAGAACGCCGTATTCGCTATCTACGCTATCTACCGCGAGTTTGAACATCTTATACCTGATGCTTCCGAGCTCATGTATACATTCCTCGTCGCCGAGACTGACTCCACGTGCAAACGTAACGCGTTTGTGTTCCTAGCGCATTGCTCTATGCCCAAGGCTGTGGAATACATCCTCAGCATCTACAACACTATCCTTTCATTGGATGAGGCGTTGCAGATGAGCATTATTGAGGTTATTCGCTTGGACTGCAAGAGTGACCCAGCAAACCGAGTGAGGCGTGTCAGTTATGTTCATGGATTTAAGACTCACAATCAGCACTTAGGCGCGTTATATTCCCTGCATATCCGAACTCCTCAACGCTCCTTCGCATGCAGTTAAGTATGAAGCCGCTACCACATTAACAACCCTCAGCCAAAATCCGGTTGCCGTGAAAGGTGAGTCCGGAATATAGTTTCGTGGCAATTTACTGACTCAAAGTACTGCGTTTCTCCATTACAGCTGCTGCTTCTTGTTTGATCAATCTTGTGGTCAAGGAGTCGGACAACAACGTCAAGCTCATTGTTCTTGATAGCGTCGAGAACTTGCGCTCCAAGCACGGGCATGTCATCGATGGTCTGATCATGGATGTTCTGCAGATCCTTTCGAGGTAAATATCTCAACAGTTTTGATACGATAGCTATTCTAATCTGTTTTAGTGCCGATATGGAGGTCCGACGTAAAGCGATGAGTATTGTACTCAGCATGACTTCCAGCCGAAATGTGGAAGAGGTTGTACTATTCCTCAAGAAACAGCTCCAAAAGACTCAAGAGGCAGACTTCGAAAAAGTACATTTATTCGCCTTTCATATAGACACCGGAGTTCTCATATGCTTCCTTTTTTAGGCTCCAGAATACAGGCAGCTTCTCATCCAGTCAATCCACGTCACTGCCATCAAGTTCTCAGAAGTCGCAGCGAGCGTTGTCCATGCTCTTATGGAGTTCCTCGGTGACTCGAACAACCCATCAGCCCTCGATGTTGTCTCCTTCGTCCGGTGGGTTCATTCTCGTTCCCATTGGACTTCCTCCAACTCACATTGCGTGTTACTCTTCAGGGAGGTTGTGGAGAAGTTCTCTCACCTCCGTGCTGCAATTTGTGAGAAACTCATTGCGACCCTCTCTGAAATCAAGTCCGGCAAGGTGTTCCGCGGCGTCCTCTGGATTCTTGGCGAATACGTCGAGAATGTCGCTGACATCCAGAGCACGATGCAAGAAATCAGGAAGGTGCTGGGTGAGATCCCCATTCTTGCATCGGAGCAGCGTCTTCTGGACGAGGCTGGTGGGGACGGGGAGGAAGGTGAGGAGAAGGAGAAGGAGAAGGAGAGAGCTAAGGAGGGTGGAAGTAGACCAAAAGTGCTTGCAGACGGGACATATGCCACTGAGACAGCGTATACTAGCGGAGGTGCTGCTAGATTAGAGGCTGTTAAAGCTGCTGCTAAGCCACCTCTAAGAAGTGAGTGATCGCTCATCGTATCCGTGAATTCCGCTGATCAGAGCTGTTCTAGCGCTCATCTTAAGCGGCGACTTCTTCACTGGCTCAAGTCTTGCTGCCGCCTTGACAAAGCTCGTGCTGCGCTTTGCTGAGAAGGCTCAGGATAGTGTTGCCGTGAACACCCTCAAAGCAGAGGTTTGTCTTCATAGATGTACTTTATTCTATCCACGCACTAATTAGTCTGTAGGCTATGTTGATCATGACCTCGATCATCCGCGTTGGCCAATCCAAATTCGTGT
>JASFDH010001694.1:0-13594 GCA_036937195.1 Nidularia pulvinata
CACCCCCCACCCAAACGAAAGCGTGCCCTCTCCACTCTCATCTCCCTTCTCCTCCTCCTACATACGCTCTACGTCCTGCACACGCTCATCCTCACCCCACCCCCGAACCTTTTCACGGCCCTCAAGCACCCCGTGAACACGCCCACGGACACCTTGCGTGCGCTGCTGCTGCAACTGTCAGATGATGGGCAGCTGCCCGAGCAGATGGAGGCACTGTTGAAGCGGTTGGGATCGTTTGATATGCGGGGGGTGTATATCCGGTACGTGGCCCTTTGTGATACGAAATGAACTATGAATGAGGGCTAATGAAGTACCGGTAGATTCGGGCACGACGTGCTCGCTACATGCGACTACTGCCGGAGCTTCGAGGACTTCCTGCTTTTCGCGCTTCCGCGTCCCTTGCTGTCATACATACGCGAAATCGCGTTCGTTGGGGTGCGTAGCCCATTTCTTTCCTTCCTCACACCCTACACCTTCATAACACGTGCATTCCAGCTAATAACGCTCGAATCGAACCACCGCGCGCACCTGCGCTCCTTCGGCGTGGGGACCCTCATCTTCGCAGCAGGCACAGAAATCTACTGGCTCTGCACCGCGCAGATCATCATACCCCAATGGGGTGCGGAGCAGGAGTCCGTCTTCATGGTTCGTCCTCCCCCCCTTCTTCTCCCATCCTCAACCCATCCCCTGACCTCTCCCCCATAATTCAGTGGCACGACACCCTCCTCCTCCTACGGCACGCGCTCTTTCTCCTCCTCCCCCTCCTCATCCAATACCTCCCCACTCTCATCCCCGCTAGTGCGCCCCTCCCCCTCCTCCCACGCCTCCTACATCCCCCACCTGCCCTTCCCCCTGCGCAAAAGTCCCGCATCCTCCAAAACACGCTCTCCACCCTCGACCACCTCCTACCTGCGCTTCACCTCCTCAAGTACGCGCGCGCTTCTTTGATGCGCGACCCGGACCAACGCGCGCGGGCGAGTGCATGGTGGGAGCGCGAGGCACGCGAGGGAGAGTGGATAAGGGCTGACGAGGAGGTGAAGAGGGCGGCGCGGGGCGCGGGGGTGGGCTTTGACGAGGCTGGGTGGGACGGGGGCGAGGGAGAGGAGGGGAAGCTGCGGGTGAGTGCACGGATGGCGGTGGATTCGTTGAAGGGCGGCGCGGTGCCGAGTGAGCAGTGGAGGGTGCCGGCGAGTTAGATAGGTAGAGAGTTGGGGGGTGTAATATTATTGTTCTTGGGTTTTTTTCTGGATTCTGGTGCTATTCCATTAAGAAGTAGCAGCATAACATGCGGCGTCATGCAATTGTTGCTTTCCTAGCGCTGTCCCCCATATTCGGCGGCGAAGCGTTTACCAATGGGTGTCGTCTTCTTTGGACTTACAGGCAAGATGGCTACAATGTGATTCTAGTGGTAGTCAAAGAATAGCAGAGTTCGGACATGGTTGCAAGGAGCTCTAGTTGATTGGACTATGTACTTAAGGGAGAATAACATTCGCAGATCCTACTCAGTTTCGGTATTACATGTACACTTAAATTCCATGTATATAGACTCGTTCTTACAGTCACGATGAGCTCTTGATCTACAGAAGAATGTGCGAGAGCTCGAGATGGTAAGTCAAACAAAGCTTACAATAGTGACAGGGAGAGCACGAATACAGTAGAGAAAATACTATATAATAGCGAGAGGATCGTAAAAGAGTGGGGGAGGAGCAATGTGCGGGGGGCCTATGCTGGCCTAAGGGGATGCAGGGTGGTCGATCGCAATGTCCTCCGGGTTATATACTGATCAACAGTGGCTGTGCTGACTTTCTTGATTGTTGATGCGCTGACGCGTTGATGCGCGCCACAACCAAACAAGACCAACGCGTCGCGTTACTATAAGTACGAGCGACGTTCTGTTGGATGTCCCTCAGCTCTACAGTTCCCACTCACCAACGTCATACACTCTCCTCAGCTGTCCTCGGAGCTTTCGACTCATACAATTCTTATCGTTTCTCTTTCTTCCATTAATCAATCTCTTTTCGCTTGGGCGCCTATCAAAGGGCGCATCATTCCCGCTAGGCGAGTACTAACCGATCTCGGCTATTTTCCCTTGGCTGACGTTCCGATATTTTTAGAACATTCCACATCCACGATGACAAGGCGAGTATTTCCTTCACCGCCACACTCTATCCATCTTGCTGACTTGTCCCTCCCAACCATTCACACTCGCTGATCCACAGAGGTCCCCGCAACATCGCCGAGTTCCGCAGTGCACCTTGATAGGGTCCAGCCGCTCGACAACGCAGTCACGGATACGCGAACCGTACAGCATGCCTGAGCGCATTCGTACTGTCTCGAGCCAGAGTGGTTGCCGGGGCTAGCTCGTGGGCCCTGGTGCCGACGTGTTCTGTCCACGACGTGTCTCCGAGCGCGAAGTGGCAGGCATGGGGGACGTGGCGGTGCTTGCACTCCTGCCTCAGGCCTAGTATCGATGGCGGGGTTGAAGCCTACAAGTGTCAGTGCCGTGGCTGGACGCCGAGAGCGGCCCTACTGCGCTGGCATTGGCTCCATCTCGTCGGCGATCAAGCGTGTGATTGTCTTCTCGGGAATTGGGCTCTGTACTGCGGGCAGTGGCTGGCAAGTGGTCTCTTCGATCTAGTAAGCCTTGTCTCATTCTCTATTCATGTCCTTATTCTGACTCATTCTCACTTAGCTGTTATGATTCCCTCGTGTTGCTACGCCTCGACCGCAAGTTTCTACTCTTCATCATTTCTTTGCTTACTTACTTTGATTCTTAGACTCGAGCTATTCCAATCGTCATCGCGCCGTAACAGGTATGTTACCTCCTCCGGCTTCACACATTCACTGACCATCCTCTTATCAGCTACCGCCGCAACGCGCTCACACCGCGCTTACCCGTCACTACGGCCGTATGGGCCTTCCGTTGGCATGTTCATATAAACTGGTCCGTCTTCCTTTCCTGGCATTCTTACTTGATCTTTAACTCTCGACTCCCAGCATCACCACGATATCTATGATCTGCCATTCGTGTCTCCTTTTCCATTCTCTGCTCCCTTTCCTTTTCTCATACTCCATTATACTATATCACCTATCTATATAATACATAACGCCGCCTGCATACTATACTGCATTTAAATGCTTGTAACAAGCAAATAATCATATCATTTCCTTGTCTTGCACCTGGGGCTTACAATTGTAAGAATCATCATGGGAATGTCTCTCTGAATCTCCTGAACACTCAAGTATCTAGCAATCTTCTGGTCTTGTGAATCCATTAAACAGCCATATCTACAACAGTTGGCAAGGGATAGGATTATTTCCGAATTGGACACGGTGCTTGGCTATGACACCCCAAAGTTAGTTCCATCTACCAATCAGAATACAGTATTACATGAAGCCCAAAATGTCCAGTTTCATCCTTCGATCTAACAGGCGCATAGCCCGTTCCACCACTCCGGAAACCACCACCTCTACTCTGAGGTGCAGATCCCCTTCTGACAAAGAGCGAAACACTCAAAATGGCCAATAGAAGCCCGACAAAAGTGTTCCCAGCGACGAGTCCTATGATCAGAGGCCCGTACTTCATATCCAGGAATCGTCACTGTCTCCTGAGGCGGAAGTAGAATCACTACTAATGTTAAGTTTGCTAGCTTTCTTTGGCGCAGATGTCGCTTCGTCTTCCTTGCTGGCCTGTTTTTTTGTGGTTTTGTTCTTCTTGTTGGAGCAAGAAGGACATTGATGCTACGACGGATGAAACTTCTGGAGGCAGTAGTGCGAGTTGAGCGGATCTAGCAGTGATGAATTCGGTAAGGGCTGTCGAATAATCGATCTTGGAGAGAAGCTGCATGAATGACGATCCCGTGGTGCCGCTATACAGGTCATCTGCAAAATTATAGCTGAATTAGATGTCAGCTCACAGGATTACGGTTTTAAAAAATATAACGCTACCCACACGCTATACACATTGAACAAAATGTGTCTCAGAACCGGAATATGTTTTCAAAGTCACTAGAAGGAATAGCGTCGAATCCAGGCTTGCAAGCTGTGACATTTTTCCCTGGCACGATGGAGTCATCTGTTACAGCAGTAGTGAGGCCAAGTGGATAGATCGAGAATTTTGGCCTCTGGAATTTATGATAAATTCATGGTAAACATCAGCTTCAATATATATGTGCCGAAATTCACAATCAAGAAGACGCACCTGAATACGAATTCCACCAAGGTCGAGCTAGTGCAGGGCACAAATATTAGAACAGGGGGGTAAGAATGCAGACGCGTACCATAAATCGGTGCTGCCCGTGTCAAGCATGACTTCTACCACTGTATTACAAGTTGAATATAAACCACAATATGGTAAATTTGAAACGCACCCTTTTCATTAACACTAACACGCATCATGCTCGACGCTCGTCAGAACGCGGGCCGAAAATTCGGGCCGGAATATTATTTGACCTTGGTGCTCTTGACAAATATTAAAATTTGGACTGTAGTCTGTGTGCCTGTATACCACCTCGGTATCAGATTCATCGCAGCTCTTATACTCGCAATTTCTACAATTCCCTGAAGTCCTTTATTCTAATGGATGCTCCTGTGCGTTTTTATTCTCATTTTGTTAAGAAAACTGCTCACAAGTCGGCAGACAGGCATCCAATGTGCTCAACCGGTCCATGCAAGGGCTCTGGTCTACCCACCGCCGGAGTAAACTCAATCTAAATGCACCCCCTGCGTCCCTGGGGAGAAATACCCCCATTTCAACACCGTTAACAGAGGATCCGCCCACCATAGTCGACCTCGCCCTGGAGCCTGCGGCATCTACATCTGCACTCACGCAGGACCCTGCACCAGCAGTTAGCACCTTGGAGCTTACCACAGTAGTCAACGGAAAGCGGAAAGTCCGTTCTTCACGAAATACAACAGAAGGCAGTGGGAGCAACAAGCGCACCAAAATCGCTGGTAGTTCGGGAGGCGCAGTCGGGAAGGAACATGCGGCCCCGACGGCGCGCCTATCTGACCTGGGCGGAGTCGAGGCGGCGGTAGAGAAGATGCTCGAGCTCGTCGCGATGCCGCTGTGCCACCCCGAGGTGTACTTGCACACGGGTGTGCAGCCCCCGCGCGGAGTGCTGCTTCATGGCCCACCGGGGTGCGGGAAGACGTTGTTGGCGAATGCGATGGCTGGGGTGAGCAACTTTGGTATTTGGATTCTAAAGGGTGCTCTTACTGTTATTGTTGTATTTAGGAATTGGGCGTGCCGTTTATCAATATCTCCGCACCGTCCATAGTGTCGGGCATGTCGGGAGAATCGGAGAAGACGCTGAGGGATACCTTTGAGGAAGCCAAGGTGTGTTATATCTCTCTTTCACGGTCAATATGTATTAAATTACACCTCTATTAGCGTGTTGCCCCATGTCTGCTCTTCATAGATGAAATCGATGCCATCACCCCGAAGCGTGAAAGTGCACAGCGAGAGATGGAGCGCCGCATAGTCGCGCAGTTTCTCACCTGCATGGATGGTCCGTCCCCCTCTCCTTTTCCAGAATCTTCTTTATATCTGAGGTAATGGTACCGAGGTAGATCTATCCTGGGACAAAAATGACAACAAGCCCGTGATCGTGATGGGCGCCACGAACCGTCCCGACTCGCTCGATGCTGCACTGCGCAGAGCCGGAAGGTTCGATCATGAAATCAGTATGGGGGTGCCAGACGACGAGGCCCGTGTCAAGTAAGCGGTTCTTTACTTCCCCGTGATCCAAAAGGCTAATTGTATTTAAAAAGAATTCTACGCGTCCTATGTGCAAAGCTGCGTCTTGAAGGCGACTTCGACTTCCTGGTGCTGGCAAAAGCCACGCCAGGGTATATGGGTGCCGATCTTGCGGCGCTCGCAGGCGCGGCGGGTATTATCGCTGTCAAGCGGATCTTTAAGCAGCTGTCGGAGGGGACACTAGTGCTGCCTGAAACCCTTGCCCTTCCTCCAGCAGAATCTGCAGATGCCCCTGCTCCAGAACAAGACAATACTATGGCCGTCGATGTCCCACCCACCTCACAACCACCACCCGAGTCCTCTGCCTCCGCTCTTCAACTCCCTGCAGACCTCTCCACCTCGTCCTTAGGCCCACGACTCAACTTTCCCGTCTCCCACTCCTCCATCGGGCACTTCCTCAACGCACACCCGTCTCCCCTAACACCCGCCCAACTCGCACCCCTCTGCATCCTACACGCCGACTTCCTCCTTGCACTCAAACAAGTCCAGCCCTCCTCCAAGCGCGAGGGCTTCGCGACTGTGCCCGACGTGTCCTGGGCAGACGTTGGCGCTCTGCACGGCACGAGGGAGGAGCTGCACATGGCTATCGTACAACCAATTAAGAGGCCGGAGCTGTTCAGGCAGGTGGGGATTGAGGCGGCGTGTGGCGTACTGCTTTGGGGCCCTCCGGGGTGTGGAAAGACGCTGTTGGCAAAGGCGGTGGCGAGCGAGAGTGGGGCGAGCTTTATTAGTGTGAAGGGACCGGAGCTGCTGAACAAGGTAAGGATTTGCCTGTTCGTGATATTATGTTACCTTGTTAATATATTTTTTTCAATTTGCGCAGTACGTCGGTGAGAGCGAGCGTGCCGTGCGCCAAGTTTTCTCCCGCGCTCGCGCTTCTTCTCCCTGCGTCGTCTTCTTCGATGAGCTCGACGCGCTTGTGCCTCGGCGGGACGACTCGCTCTCCGAGTCCTCCGCGCGGGTTGTTAACACACTTCTCACCGAGCTCGATGGGCTCGACACGCGCAAGGCCGTGTATGTCATCGCCGCCACAAACCGCCCCGACATGATTGATCCGGCGATGGTGCGCCCCGGGCGGCTGGATAAACTGCTGTATGTCGATCTTCCGGGACCGGAGGAGCGTGTCGAGATCGTACGTACGATGACACGCAAAATGCCGTTTACCCTCCCGGTGCAGCAGGTGAAGGAGGAAGTAGAGGCACTCGTGCGAGCGCACGGGGAGGGGTACAGTGGTGCAGATCTGGCGGCGCTGGTCCGGGAGGCGGGAGTGGTAGCGCTCCGGCGTACCCTGGGAGCGTTGGAGACGATGGACGATGGGATCGTGGATAAGGGAGAGAGGGAGAAGGTGCTCATAGGTGTGGGCGATTTCGAGAGTGCACTGGGTAAGGTTAACCCGAGCGTGAGCCAGGTGCAGAGAAGGAGGTATGAGGCGCTCAGATCGAAGTTTGCTGGGCTGCCGGTGAGGACGGGGAAGGAGGAGCAGATTGATAGGAGGATGGAGGGAATCTCTGCTTGATTCTGGTACACCGTTCGACAATGTCCTATCCTGCTGCCTCGATTATCAAAAAATGTATATCAAACCATTTAGATCATGCTGTCGCTTGAACTTTGGATATCAATTTTTCAATTCGCCCTTTGGAAATGAAGGCTCCTACGCTCAATGGACAGATACTCTAGGATCTTTTTCCGGTACGCCCGAACCGTGTGTCGAAGAGCGCTGAAAACATTGCCAGCGTCGCCTACAGTTCTATGTTCGACAATAAATGTTGTGCTCATCAACAATACGATGGAAGATGTCGATGCGCTCGTCAATAGGCAGTGACTCTTCCAAATTTCCTTGAGTATAAAGGACTGCGGTGTTTCGGTGAATTTCTCAGTCATAACTTTTAAAAAAGTCCAGTGCTGTCGTTGAACCCTTCATTCGACCTACAGCCAATCCTTAATATCCTCTAACCCCAACCCTTTTTTGAACCACTCTCGACTCCGTCGTCGTCACGTATGTTGTATACTTCTCTGATCGTCTTATAATATATTTAATTTGGTTTAATCCCCTCCAAACCCTCAGTCATGCAGAAGTCGTGATTGAGCAGCGAATCTTCCCGCCCTACGCTTCAAATCCTTCGCCATTTTCACGCCGAACCAAAGAGAACATCCTCGAAGCTCACGGCAGAGGTGTAGGGGATATATTTAAGAAAACCTTTAGAAGGCCTCACAAGACTGTGTGGGTTTTATTCCCTGTTGGATATGGTATGAGTTCGTCTAATAACTTAAGTCTCTAGCTGAGCGGTTCAAGGAATGAGTCCGAAGACTGCCAAGCTGCTGCCAATACTCACTTGACTCGAGAGGGATATTCTTCTCCGCCAACCCACCAGGATAACTTGGAATAGATGAAATATTAGCTCTTTAAGCTACTATCATAGGTCTTCCATCAGTAAACATCGACAATCTGTCGCCATTTTGGTTTTTTGAATCTAGTCGAGATTTGCTCGAATTTAGATCCCACGGAAGACATATTGAAAGCCTTTGGTCAATACTACCAAACAAGCCGAGCGCATTCATAAACTTAAAGCCACAAAGGGCCATGATCCTGTGGGCAGTAATGAGGGAGTTGTTGGAATAATGGGCGCTCGTTTGCGAGCGTTTCGCGATGCACTGCATTTCGCATATTTACATTTTCCTTTTAGTTTACATTTCTGTGGCTTTTCATTAAATATCCTATTTTGTATATTTGTTTCAGATCTTATAGTATATAAGTAGTTTACAATTGTTATATGTACTCATCCGTTTGCCTCTCGAGCTCACCGAGGTCAAACGCGAATCCATTGCTTTGTGATCGACTACGAGGCGTGCACTTTTATTTTAACAGGAGTGTGTGCACCTAAGAGGAATCAAGGAATCAAGGAACAATGAGTACACATGAGCCAGTGGAGAGATTGATAATATCGTTGTCATGACTCTATATCTCGGAATAAACAGATTGCTGAGGATGAATGAATGCTTTATAGTTCAGACGGCTCACCATGAGACCTCTGATAATAAGAGGGGAGGCCTTCTCCCGATCTGAACAAAATTTAGCCGAAATCTCCCTCAATCCCTTCGCACATCCAAAAAATTTTGCAAACTTCGCATCACAGGCCCTATTTTTTGCCCGAACAAATTTACTTGCTTGAGTTAAGTTCCTCCTCCATATCCGAATAAAAGTTGTCAGGATCAGACAGACTCAGACCCTCGTACCTTTCTGAACTCGAGAAGCTTTATCCAGAGGAGTCATTCAGGACCAATTGGGCCAGTTATCTATCTTATCTAAATCATCTATTACTGATCATGCATGCATATTTCGCACATAAAATTCAAATTTTGGACTTTTTGCTGGAGAAATCCATAGATTTTGACATACTTAGCCTTTAATGCTTCGCCAGCTGACAATATAGAAATACCTTCGTTAAATCAGCATCTTCTCGCAATTAAATGAAAAAATTTCCAGTATAGGCTTTCTCCTTCAATCTGAACATTTTTCGAAATTTAGTCTAGGGCTTATTTTATCCAAACAAAGTCGTCAAAATTTGCAAATCTTATGTCCAAACATTTTGAGCGCAATTTTGCGAAAGTGTTCCCACCTATTATTACGAGTCCTCTCACCATTTTATTTGGATAAGACATGTAAGATATTTATATGTAACAAACCAGGTATGGGATAATTTCGTCACGATTCGCGAACATGAAAATGGCATGGCGGCATAACATTAAATCTTGACGGAACGAACTGATATTTCGGAATCCAGGTTCAACAATATAGTAATGAATAAAGAATAGTGTAACTTGTCTACATTGCATCCTCGATTAGCCTTCGTGCCTGTTCTGAGCGAGGCATTATGGTGCATTTGAAAGGAAGAACATGGCTAGTAAATGTCATTCATACGGATAAATATACATATGAACTAAATTAATCTCACCTAATCAGTGCATCGCTATATTCACCATGTATTGGTATGTCGTTTCCGCATTCATCCTTGGCATATCCAAAATCGTAGACAGCAAGCACAGAAACTATAGTACTCCACATGGTGGAATCAGCAGCATGTCGGCCAATGCAGATACTAGGTAAATATGCAGGTTAGAGTGTCGCCTGGTCTTTCAAGATTATGCACGAACCGTCTTCCAAATCCGAAGGTCAGAATCGTACTGTCGTCATTCACTTCGCCACCGTCAGTCAAGAAGCGTTCAGGCTTGAATAAATGAGGTTCGGGATATTTCGTCTCATCATGTGCCATAGCCCTTCAACAAACCCCAGTTAGCTTTTTACAAGTTCGGATAGTTCATCATTAAATATACCAAATATTACTCATAATTGTCGCGCCTATAAAGTTGCCTTATAGTTAAAAGTGAACTCGAAAGGTCAATACTTCGATATGAGTACCTTTTGGAATGAAGTACCCATCGTAGATATCATCTTGAACTGTAGTGTGAGCAACTCCCATAGGCATCGCGGGACGCCATCTCATGACCTCTCGATAGAATGCCTCCACATATGGAAGAGAAAGACGATCCTGGAATGAAGGCAATCTTCCGGAGCCTACTACACGATCAATTTCCTCCTGTGCTCGTTTGCATGCCTCTGGGTTGACAGTTGCGGCATAAAAGAACGTGCCTATGGCGCATGCGACCTATTATTAGATATGTGAGTAAGATGAGGCGACCGAAAATAAATAGAGCCTACTGTATCAGCACCCGCTGGAGAAATTGACAATTAGAACATGACGGAAATGCGAATTGTTGAACCTACCAGAGTAAGAAGTAGCTCCCAAGCCTTTTATTTCCTCGTCGTCTGTAATCAATCTACCTTCTTTATCGTTGGCTTCTATTAGCTCTGACACCAAAGAAGGGATAGCAGAGCCATTTTCCTAGAAAGAACATATTTATATAATCAATGAACAAGTGCATAGCAGAATATAATATTTTGAAGTTACCATGTTCTTCTTGACGAAATTGAAGGGAAGATCAAGCATCTCTCTAGTTAGCTTCCGGCATTCTTCGGCTTCCTGGTGAAAGCGACTGCCAGGAAACCATGATGGAAAATATCGTAAGAAGGGAAGTGCGTTGACTATTGATGCTCCTGGAAACATAGAATTTGTCATCGTAGTGATTGCTTTTTCTCCATTTTCGAGGAAGGGGTCGTCCTTTGGAGCGCTCTCATAGCCATACACAGTGGCCATAATTATGGATGCCGCCATGCTGCAAGTAAGAAGTAAAAATTTAGAAGAATTCCCCCAGATAAAAGCTCACTGTTTATAATGGTATTGAAAATTTTCAGGATCAGCCAGCAGGTTCCTCAGAAGCTCGTATATTTTTGCCAACTGTGTCGGTCGATAAGCGAGAGCTGCGTCAGGTCTATACCTCTGATTTAGAGTGCGCCTGCTTCTTCTCCACTCGTCGTCGTAGTGCATCAGTCCAACGACAAACCTCCATCCCAAACTGGGCAAAATAAATGTTAGAGATGTGAAATAGATTAACATTCATCATTTACATATCACGCATGGGCAGAAGAGGACGATCGGAGTAGATATTCGACCTCTTCTCAAACAAATCGTTGACCGCTTTCCATGAATTCAAGATGATGACATGTTGACCAAGAGCATAAGCATATACGATATCACCTGGGCAATGAGTATTTCAGACAATTATAACACCAGGGGATCAATCGGTCATATGACATACCATAGAGCTTCTTCCAGCGTGTATAGGTCAACCACGGTTGAACAGTCGGGAAGTCACAAAGATTGCCTATCAGGATACGAGGAGACGGCCCTGGAGGAAACGGTGCCCGCTTGCCGATTCGCCCAGTGTAGTTCCAGGAAACTAAGAAAACCAGGATTCCGAGGCAAATACTAGGGAAAAAAGATGAAGATTGAACGATGTAGCTGAGTGAAAGCATTGGTATGCAAAAAGAACTAATAAGTTCGTGGCATCTGGATCCTTTATGGCGCATGACGACCATTCAATATTTATGTCACAACTCCGCATATCTGGGACAGATCTGGGGTGCTCCAGTATACGTACAAACTCTTGACGCCGCTAGTAATAATATTAACATGCCTCGACAACAATGCTATGTCTATCACTTATCTAGAACCAGGAGATGTGAAATTTCCGAGCCGAGATGCCTCCTTGCTGTGAACTTGACCCATACAGGTAAAATTTCCGAGCCGGAATGTCTCCTAGGCATGAACTCAACACATTGAAGTGGAAGCGCCCATCCAATACTGTTCCATTGCATCCAGCAAAATCTAAGGGCGCTATTGAACAGCTGCAATGATTCAGCGATGACAGCAGCCTGCAAGTACATACATGCCTAAGTAATTGATTTGGTTTAGACGGTAATGAATGTACTCAGAGTGCCAATGAGATCTTCTTCTTCTCTATTGGAACGTTAATGAGTACTTGAAGGACGTAACGAGAAAGACAGCACAATGAATTATTCAGACGCTCCAAATCCTCTTAAATAAAAGTCAGATGTGTCCTTTATTGCCATCCTTACTATAAAGTGTCGTCTACGGAGTTTCTGTTGTTTTGCGAGAAAAGGGAGCATGATTCTTTGACTAGAGGTTGTTGTAAATAGCAATTAAGACTTACTTGGGGACTTTTGTTTGGCTATGTTAATTTTTGGCAGACTTATTGGCAGATCAAATCGAGTCGGTGGAACCTTGACAAGCGAGGTGAAAAGAAGCATCATCCGTTTCGGACACAAGCGACAACTGGCCTGAGTGACTGATCATAATTATAATCTGGAGCAGCCAAAATTTTAAAATTTTACACACATATGATGTCAAAAAATTGTTCGATTTCATTTCAACATAGTTGAAGGTGGACAAGTCAGATATTCCTGTATAATGTATATCCGAAGTCCGGAAGATGGCTGCTATTAATTACGGGGATTGAAACCAAAAGTACCACTGCATTGACATAAGGACGATAATACAATTTAATCGAGAATCACGGAGAATGATTATCTACGAACAGGAGATTATGGGGACCTAATCCTCATCTTTGAATCACGTGAGCATAAAATAGCGGTGAATTTGCGACTTCCCACGAGAAAAAGAAGGGGAATGGGAATAAAAGTGCCGCTAGCATACGAACAGATTAGATTACTGTAAAATCAATTCTAAACCCGAAGAAATATGATCAAGTAGTTATAGGCCTTATGATTTACAAGCCAGTTAGACGCACATTTTTTAGGTAGGCACGTCAGATAATAGAACAAGAAATCAGATAAATATTCTCAGGTAATGATACGTAATAATCCATGAGAGTAGGAGCTCTCAGGATGTCGATGAATATAATTTTCACGCCATTCCCTGTCAGGTTTCAGCTGCTAGTCCGAACAAAAGGTTTGAAGACAGTAATGAAAACAAATATAGTTGGAGGCTGGAGTTGAAATTACAGACACTTACCTCCGAATCCTGGAGTCAGGATGTATCCGAGTTACATGGTAATTTGAAAACTGACGAGTCGACAGGTGCCATTTTAGTGATCTTGTTTCGTAAGCTGAAAGGGTTTTACAACCTTATTCAAATCTCCGAGCGGGGTTGGACATCATTCAGGCCATCGAGGATGAAGACGATGCGCAATAAATTAATAATCAAACGACATATAAAAGAGAGAAGTATAGCTGTGTGGTACTCACAACAAAATGCCTGCCATTTTATCCTCTCCCGTTGACACCAGTCGAGTACCTTCCTACTTCAGCTATCTCCCCGTTCGTATTCATAAAGAGACCGTTGCAATCGACGAGGCCACCCAGAATGCCATCGAGACATGTGCTCCTGCGAAGACCAA
>JASFDH010001695.1:0-13594 GCA_036937195.1 Nidularia pulvinata
TCACATAATTCAGGTTCCAAGACCCCTGGACTCATAATACTCGAGCACGAGACTAGCGCAGCGTCTGTCGACTCTTTTATTGCTGCATACCCACTCGTCAAGGCGAATGGATGGAAGACTGCTTCCTTAGCTGAGGTTTTCAATGGAATTGCGTACCAGAATGCCCAAACCTCGAGTTCGAATGATGTAGTGCTTGGTAGCATCCTCGCCGATAACATACCATCAAATTCAATAACCAACTCATCAAGCTCGGCTAGCCAACAATCTAGTACTACTCTGAGTTCCTCCTCGACTTCCAGCACTTCCACTTCTTCCTCTGCAACAAGGTGCGAATTTCTGGCATGTTTTAATGTAGTGTTTTCTAATTCGTATGTCCAGCACTGTCATTGTGACAAGTACTAACCTGCCGGCTTCCACCTCCTTAACTCCTTCTCCTACTTCTAATTCAGCAATGACTTTGAATAAGGAACATGGCTTAACGACCATTCTAGGCTCTATCCTGGCACTGATGATGACTATCTAATTGTCCCTTGCACGCCGCATGGTTTTACGAGTTGAATCTACACAGGACATTTATTGTGCACTTATGTACAGTATTAGGGCTCAGAGTGCGTCGCTAGATTTATTATTTCTCGGGGTAGACTCTTGGATTATCTTTAAGTACATCCCATAATGGGTGGTAGATAATAACTACCAAGGACTTTATCATGGACTCTGGATTATCATATTTACGAATACTTATGGTTGCGCGAATGGTTCAATAAATTTAGGCTACAACCTATTGGTGCCTATTACAAATATTATTGGAAGAACAGATACAAGGATGACAGAGGCTTACAAGTGTCTTTCATCTTCGTGATGTACATAACATTTATCATGTATACCTGCCGTACAACTTTGTCAGGCGCATGTATAAATTTGCCTTGATATGCCCGATATCATATATGTACATGAGTAGCGTTGAAACGAACTACAAACATATCTGGTCGTGAATGTCATGGGGCATAAAAAATCGTGGGTGTAACGTGAAAGAGTATTCTGTTGTAAGAAAGCAGTAGCTGTTCAGCGTAATTATAGTAGAATGGTACGGGGAGAGCGTCCCGCACACAGGTATCAGAGAATTGTAAATAAACAACTAGGCGGCGCTAGCGATTAAATTATTTCAGATCCTTGCAACGGCCCAAAGGGAGGTGAACGATGGGAATGGTGTCGCACGAGGGGGTGAATAGCGGGGTTGATTTCCTTGGTCAGAAAAAGAGGAGATAGCGGGGAAGGGAAGGGGTTGCAAACACGTGGGGTCGGTACTCACACGCCTTGCAAAAGCGCGGATATTACGATGACATTCCAAGACTAGGCCATTTGAGTTTTAGTCCTTCAAGCCATCGCATGTAGAGAAGCTCAGCTATGGGTGACTTCCGTGCTGGGGCAGAGTCATCGCTCTTGACCGAGGCAGACGACGGCGTGACTGGACTACCTGCATCCGACCTCGCGGGAAGGCCAGCAACGTCTTCCTCCTCGGTGACGACAAGGCCCTTCGCAGTCATGTGGCTTTTCCGAATGATTCGCTTATGCGGGAAGAGACCACGCGAAGTTTGGACATGCTGTTTCACAGATGGGTTGCTTTGAAGAAATAGTGTCAGAATGAGAAAGACATATGCCAGTAAAAAGAAACTTACTCATTGATCCCTTGCAGGATATCGAGAATGACATTGTATGCCAATTCTGCATTGGCGTCCTTCAATTCTGCAAAGCCACGAGAAAGCATGCTGAGAGATTCAATCTCACGAGCATCCATGTCATCTCGAATGGTCTACCAATAGTAGAAAACATCGTCAGCACCTGACAACCCATATCTGCCAATGAAGACGCACATTTTGCAATATTGGAAGGACAATATTGTCAACCATCGATTTCCCAGCTTTCGCCGCTTCACTAGCAGCACGTTTGTGCACTGTGGATGTTGTTGGAGAAGGTAAGCTTCCTTCCCGTCGCATACTTTCAACGAATTCAGAAGATAGCCGTAGTGAGCCTACGGGATCGACCTTCTTTACGGGTCGTATTGTGTCGACGCCAGTGCCGAGGTCTGCTGCTCTTAGCACTGTGCCGGAACCGTCCACTGAAGTTCTTGCAGTATAAGATGTTCGCCGTGTGCCCCGCATTGAACCAGAATAAGCAGGCGGTGCGCCTATATTTCTTTAAACAATCAAAAGGCCTGGAGAAACTAAAGCGCTTACCAGATGGTGTTTCCTCCGCCGGAGCTTCTGGACTTACAGTAACATCCACCGCTTCCCGTGCCGATACCGGTAAATGTGGCGGTTTAATGATGACCGTCGAATGTGCGGCTGCCAAATTCATCCCCAGTCCACCTTCGACAATGGGATCACTGCCTTTTGTGGCCCCAGCAGTGTCAATCGTCTCCTCGTAGCTGGCTCCATCATCATCTTCATCGGCTTCCATACCAGGGGGCATGAGGTCACTCGCCATGCTACGGAATGTTCCCATGGCCGATGACGATTTAATGGTATCAAAATTCCAGTCGCTCCGCATCGTATTCGTCGTGTCCCATGACATGCTGTTACGCAAGGTGGGAGGGAGGTTCTGCCCCTTCGGGGGAGAGCGAGCACGATAATCCTGATACCGCTCAATTAGCTCAGTAAGATAGGAGGTCTTGCGTGCTCCGCGAATGAATCGATGTTGGAGGAGCTCATTTGCTGTGGGTCGCTATGGATCACAGATAAGGATGGGGTGTATTGATTAGAATAGCAGTACTTACGGCTTTGGGATCCTTCGTTAGGCATTGAGTAACAAAGTCTTTGAAGGCAGCGGAGAAGGGACCCTCCAGAACCGGGGGTTTGGCTTTGGGGATCAGGAACAGGACGCGCATGGGATGATACTCAGCTAAAGGAGGTTCTCCCTTCGCCATCTCGATCGCCGTAATACCCAAACTCCACATATCCGCCTTTGCATCATATCCTGCCTGGCGGATCACCTCCGGAGCCATCCAGAACGGGGTCCCTACAAATGTATGCCGCAGAGTATTGGTGAGCTGGGCTGCGACACCGAAGTCGGCCAGCTTCACTTTGCCGGAAGAGGAGAGGAGGATATTGGCAGCCTTTATGTCGCGATGGATGGTGCCCTCTGTGTGCAGGTAGTCAAGGCCTAGAAGAAGCTCGCGACATATGACAGCGATGTGTGCTTCGGAAAAAACACCGGGTTTAAGCAGGTCAAGACACGAGCCGCCAGCAAGGTATTCCATGATAATCCAGAGCTTGTAAGCCACGACAAAGGATCCATAGTACCGCGTTACATATTCAGAGTCGCACTGGGCAAGGCTGGCAATCTCTTGCTGTATCTCAGATATATCATCGTCTGAATCTTCAAGGTCTACAAAAGGTACCGAAGTCAGTGATGTGTGATAACAGGACTGAGCACTGCTGTGCGCACCTATCTGCTTAACGGCCACTATCTGCTTCGTCTCATTATGCATTGCCTTGTACACTGTCCCAAAACTACCTGTCCCGAGCTTCTCCAGAAGGGTATACTGGCTCGCAGGGTTGCTGCTGGGGATTGGATAAGGCTCCCGCGGGCGGGCCTCTACTGGCGACGGGGGCGAGGAGCGGGACGGGCTCTGGGGCTGGGATGGGGAAACATCGTCAGAATCTCTACGTTTTCTGAGTCGCGAGCCAGGAGACATGAGGGGCTGAAAGAGAAAGCCGAAGGAAGCGAGTGGTAACCGCCTTGTATGTAACCAGCAATAGGTCTGACCTCATGGCTGGGATGTTGGCTAAAGATGGACGGCCCATCATGGTTATACACGTGAACCCGCAAAAGCTCCACTCCAACTCATAGCGCTCATATATGAGATATTATCCACGACGTACCATGGTGTTTACGGTCTAGACTGCAGATAGAAGATATCGTTAATGGTCATAAAAACGAAGGGATGCAATGCTGAGAGACGCAGATAATCAGCTGTAGGATGGAGGGATAGCGATGACTCTGGCTTACAGTGTTCGAGTAGCTCCGTGTCAATATCCCAGGCCCGTGGCTTCTTTGCGCTCACGTTCTTCGTTCACGTTCCTCGAGCCCACGTTGTTACGGGAATGTCTGTATGTGCTTCCTATGGGAGTTGTACGGGCCCGGGAATTGTACGGATTATCAAATAGTATGGCCTTGTTACTCTCAATCCAGCAGGCGCCGCACAAGCGCCTGCGCACGCGTGACATCGCCGACACCTCTCTCAACAAACTGCAGCGACAAGTCTTGTGCCCACTGAACGATCCGTTCACGGGATATCCGTCAATCTTATTCGATTGGCGTGCATTAACTGCCGTGCTCAACTTACTGATATCCAAGCAGACACCTTCATTTCTGTACTAGCACTGATACACTCCCACAGCTCTCTGACCGTGCACGCCTAATCCATACATGGCACCACCAAACGCTCCAGGACACCCT
The DNA here is from genome assembly GCA_036937195.1 of Nidularia pulvinata. Taxonomy (NCBI): domain Eukaryota; kingdom Fungi; phylum Basidiomycota; class Agaricomycetes; order Agaricales; family Nidulariaceae; genus Nidularia; species Nidularia pulvinata. The sequence continues at coordinate 4,459 of JASFDH010001695.1, forward strand.
CTCTTCTCAGAATAGACTAGGCAGTCGACGAAAGGTGGATTGCATAGTCGGGGTAGTCGATTAATGCTTGGGGGCATACAGAATACAAAATGGCAAAGAAACTCCGGCATAGGCATATCCACTCTCGCGCTCACCACTAATCCCGATCCTCTCATGCCTTCACAGCGTACTTCCGGATGGGGAAGTTGAGATCCTTCTTGCGCTGCTTGAGGGTCTTGAGCGATTTCTCGCTCTACAACACAGGTCAGTTCAGATGTGCCAGAACAATATTGAGCAGTGAGACCCACCTTGGTCATGCGCCGTCTGATCGCGCGGGTCTTCTTCGTGCGGAGGTCAAGGGGGAGGTACTTCTTGCCCTTGTAGTATTCCCGGAGGTTTTGGCGTGCCTTCTGGTTCATGACGGTCAGGACGCGTGCGATGGACTTGCGGACAGTCGAGCTATATTCTCCGTTAATATCTATTTGATAAACCAATCCATAATATAACGCACATTTTAGTGAGCTTGGAAGCCGACCCGCCAGCAATCTTCTGTACCCGCAGAGTAAGGAGCTCATTCTTCAACTCGAGGAGTTGCTTGGACAAGTCATTTTTCGACCTAGAGACACACAGGTCAGCGTCATTCCTTCAACGATTTCCGGTAGTGCGCACTTGGATTGGAGCTCGTAGGCCTTGACTTTGCCGGGCATTTTAGTGGTGTCTGTAAATTAACAAGTCAGCATAGTGCTTTAAGATGGAAGACGCCCCAGCAGCCGTTCGAAAGCAAAGATATGAACATCCTAGGGCAAGGTACACACAGAGCAGTCGAACGGACGGGCAGAGGGGCGGAGAGCAATAATTACCTTGAGGAGCGTCGTACGGAGCGATGAGCAGACCTTGTGCACCTACCTTTCTGTTGTGAACCTTATTTTTCGAAACTGTATCGTTATACCCACGCCACAATTGCAGATAAGATCTTGTTCTTAGATAAGATAACAGCCTGATCACACTGAGATACTTTCGATTACAAGTTCAACCCAGGTCCAATCTGTTACCAACCACCGTCATGTCCTCTTCACGCCATAGTCTCTTCCGCCCATGCATCGATCTCCACGACGGAAAAGTAAAGCAGATCGTCGGAGGCACGCTCTCCGAGTCCTCCCCTGAGATTCTAAAGACGAACTTCGTCGCAAGGCTCGTGGACATGTCCTGTATCGCTCCGCTGCGACGTTAATCTCCACGATGCAGGCAGTCTGCCGGAGAGTTCGCTCGCATGTATAAGGAGCATGACCTACAAGGTGGTCATGTTATTAAGCTGGGGCCGGGGAACGACGCTGCGGCAAAGGAGGCTCTTGCGGCGTGGCCAGGTCCATTCATGTTCAGTAGCGCTCTTTGGCTGGTTATTTACACGGTGCTTTTAGGTGGACTACAGGTCGGCGGTAGCATCAATGCAGAGAATGCATCAGAATGGATAAATGCAGGGGCGAGCAAGGTTGAACGCGGCTTTACCACTCACGCGTGATGGTATATCCTAATCTCTTTCTACAGGTCATTGTAACATCATACCTATTCCCCAACGCGAAATTCTCCCTCGAAAGACTGAAGGCCATCTCTTCAGCAGTCGGAAAGGACAAGCTCGTAGTTGATGTTAGGTGCGTGCCCTTATTCAGGAAATACAAATGATATGCTTATGTGAGAATTAGCTGCCGTCGTCGAGGAGATAAATGGTTGGTCGCCATGAATAAATGGCAAGATATTACAGATATGGAGGTCTCCCAAGGTACATCTTTTTATACATTGAACATCAAATAATCCATCAAACCCGCTTTTCAGAATCCCTGGATCTTTTGTCGGAATACTGTAGGTATGTTTAGACGCTTTCCAGCTGACTTGCGCTTCATGCTATATATTTCAGTGAATTCTTGATCCATGCAGCTGATGTGGAAGGGCTATGTCAAGGAATAGACGAAGCTCTCGTACAGAGTAAGTGTCTCAGTGTGATAGCTTTGAAATGACACCTGAAGGCTTTCACAGAACTGGGACTATGGGTTAAAATACCTACGACGTACGCTGGTGGCGCAAAAGGTATTGCTCGCCAGGGCCCTTCGTTTACTCGTACTGACCATAAGCTTATCATAGCGATTGATGATCTAAGTCTTGTGAACCGCCTCTCCGGAGGGCGCGTCGACTTGACATATGGCAGGTGCGTTACGTGGAAATATGTTGCATTGATTATCACTGACACACCGCAGTGCCCTGGACATCTTTGGAGGAACTCAGGTCAAGTTTGACGAACTAGTGGAGGAGAATGCACGTGCTCGAGCTCTGTAATTTATTTGGCAACCAGAGAATACAAACATTGTCCCTTGCCGTAGAGGGTGCTTAATCATTGACCCAATAATGTGCAAGAAAACGTGCAAAGAAGTGACCTAGGTGGTTTATCGTACATCATCCCGACGTTTATGATTTGCTAGATATCATGCGATATAGTCCATGGTAGCGGTTAGTATTCCAACGACCCTTCCAGGATCCGAGCCAAATGCTCTCGTCCATCAGTTCCCACAATATCCCCGATACCAGGAGCCAGGTCTAGCACACGCCGCTGGGGAATAGTGCCCTCCACGAGCATGTCAATATCGCTAGCTTTGTACCTGATTGCATGCATTTCAGAATCTAGAAGATATCTCGAATACTGCATTGCAGACTTACCCAACTGCCCTAAGCCCACGAGGTACGCCTAGCCCGTCAAGGAAGCGCGCAATAGACTCGTACAGATACGAGCCAATTTCGGAGTCGGGTATTCTGGTTATCGACGGGTCCGAGACAGAGACGCCGTCGAAGATGGCGAGGGCTTGACGGTGGCGATCTGGAGACGAGGGCGCTGTGAATTGGAAGACTACGCGTAGATGTGAGTAAGATGTCGTGATAAGAAGGCATATAAGATACTCACCTGCCGGTCCAGTTAGCGCGACACTAATACCATGGGGTATAATAGGCGAATCTGTGATGTATCCTGGGTGCTTATACTTCGGGCCCTTCTTGTTCAGCCCGGAAATCTAGGACCATAGGCTTAGACGTATGGAATAGAGAAAAGGAGATTCACGAACCGGATAGCTCATTCCATGGCACAAGTGGACACCGGCATTTCCGAAGCCAATACCAGCAAATGAGGAAGCAAGGCTGGCATGTCAAGGTCAGCCCGAATCGCCATACAGCAACAAAAGAAAGTACTTACAGCATCTGCCTTCTGGCTTCCTCGTCGTCGCGGTTCTTAGCAATACGGGGGAGATACTTGACGGTGGTCTGGAGTGCCCATAAAGAGAAGATATCTGCGACAGGATTGCTTCCTTGATACGCAGGCCGGAGGATCGGGTTAGCAGGTCGAGGAGTGCGCTCGGTATAACTATCAAACATCCATCAGGTGATCTTGGTGGAAAATAAAAGAGGATGAAGATCCTCACGGAATTGCAGTGTAGCTCTCCATACTGTGGAATAAGACATCCAGCCCTGCACTAATGTGTAATTCGGTAGAGCAAGATTCTGTGTTGTGGGTGTCCTATGCGATGTTAACACGATATTTTGGAAGGGAACATTACCGAATTTCTTACCACGATACCGAGGACCGGCTTCATGGCGCGGTTTGCAATTCCGGTCTTGAACGAGCGAGACGTTATATCTAGGATGGCAGTCCCAGTTGTCTCCGAGCCCGTACCAGCGGTTGTTGGAATGGCAATAAGCGGTCGGAGGCTTCCAGATATAGGTAATCCCTTTCCAATTGGAGCATTGATGAAGTCCATAAGATCTGCATCCTTGTAGACGGAGAAGCTAAGCAGGGTGTTAGAGCGCTACAATTGGGACAATAGAATAAAACATTACAGATTAGCAGCTTTCGCGGTATCGATTACGCTTCCGCCTCCGACGCTGTTGAACGAAAATAGTACGCGTACGTATAAAATTGCCCCTGCGTACCACGTGAAACCACAGGGAAACGTACGCTAAGAAATGGCTGAATTCATGCTCTCTTGCCCAAGCAATAGCGTTCCGCCAGCTGTCTTCGGTGGGTTCAGCAACAACTCTGTCATACACCTCGAAGGGCAAGTCATGCTGAGCTTCCAGAGCTTGAAGGGCCTGTGGAAAAACGGTTTTGCAAAAGTCGGTGTTTATCTACCGAAATAGGACTCACAGTTGTCATGGGGCGAAGTTTTGCGACGTTCGGGTCAGTGAATACCCCAACCTATGGCTTTCTAAGATAAATTGAACAACAAAGGGGCTGCTATAATACCTTGGTCGCTTTCATGTTCTTGAGATCCATTCCGACTTCTGCGGTTACGCCGTCTCCAAACCTCAAGTTGGAGGCAGCTACCTAATTTCCAGTGGAAAATGTTATAAGACTCGAGATGCGAAGGTCATGGCGCTTGCCTCGAATGCATATTCCTTTTCGATTGCGGGAACAGGAGTTGCGAAGTTCCTCAGATGGTTGATAGCCTGCATCTGCGCGTGGGGATGGGCCAATGGCCTACATCCATGGCAGGGGCACGCTGAGTGCTGAGAGGCATTTATGAGGCGAAGAATGGAACTCCTGGACGCGGCAGCCATGGTGGAGGAAGTCGGGAAGCCCGTGGCAGGGATGAGGAACTCGGAGCTCGTACTTCCCCACAACCTCAACCAGGTCCGGGCCGATATTGATTAGCAGCCAAGTGCGGGGAAGACAGCACGTGCTCGGCATCCACACTGGAAGCAAGACGGAGATCAAATGCCGTCCGCGGCGCCCTAAAAGCCTGTTTCAGCTGTCGCAATTGCGTTAGCGCGCTCCTTCCTAAAAAATTTAAGTATGCTACTTACACACCTCCTCTCCACTGGACAAAGAATTACATTTTCCTAGCGTGTTGGTCGTATATTTACTGTATCGGTAATTTTGGCCGAGTGATTGCACGGGAAAGTGGTAAATCAAAGCATCATCACGTTCACGTACTCCGGATCCATGATGGTCGTCTTGCTGGATGGCGTGTCTCTTCCCTGGCTCGGCGAGCCAGCATCTGGTAGAATACGGGTCTCGTGGGATGTGCGATGCGTAGACACAGTACATAATATGTTCACAGAACAAAAGCAAGAGATATTTGAGTATCAGATGAATTGAATTGAACAGGCGCTGCCGCGCTTCGCTTGTGGGTCACGAACCATAAGAACAAACAAGAGGCTTCTAGGAGACTGCTCCCATCTGCGCTCACTTCTCAGTGGGATCGCCTCCCGCCCTACGCTCATTTTTACCGGTCTTTTCTTCCCTACCCCCTGGCTACCCTTCCTGTCCGTCATGAAGCTTCCCCTGTCCTTCACTCTCGCTTTCCTGGCCGCCACCACATCAGCGACCAGAATCACCTTCAAACAAGTCAAGCAGCACTCGAACCTCCACCGCAGGTCTCCAGGCCTCTCTGCTTCTGACCTTCAGCTCAATGTCCTTGCAACGACTGGCGACTCCGATAATGGTCTTGATATCAAGTATGTCTTCATTCTTGTAACCGGGTTGGACAGCGCGTCTAAAGTTTCTTCAGCACTGTGCATGATTTGATATACATAGCAAATGTACGCCTTTCTTACTCGTCCATTTGACACAAGTTGTAATATGTCTGGTATGTGTGCGATAGATTACAGTTGGAGGCACAGGTTCGTCCCCCAGTCATTACAGCATCGGCCGCCAGCTCACTTTCCGCAGACTATCCCGTGCAGCTGGATACTGGCTCCTCAGATCTTTGGATAAAGGGAAACTCCCACCCCATGCCCAACACGACACAGACAGTTAGTTACCTTCTCTCTAAAACTATAATGTGATGCTAATTTCATCTGTTTTAGTCTGTCTCTTACAATTTGACGGCAAGTTGATGTATCAAGTTCGTTGGCTTATTTATTAACCTGAATATAACAGTACGCTATTGGATGGGCCGCCGGGAACGTGGCGTATGCTCCCGTTGAGTTCGTTGGGTGAGTGGCCTCATTCCGTGCTAAAGTTTATTTTATCAACTTTTAATATATCACAGACTATCCGTCCCATCACAAGCATTCCTTGATGTGTCTGCAGTCGACAATCCTGCCTTACGTTATGGCGCGAGCGGAATTGTAGGACTGGGATTTACATCACTATCGACAATTGACGCCCTGGTGAACGCGACCAAGGCTTCCACAGGACGAAGTCTGCTGTACAACATGTTCCAGGTCAACCCCTCTCAGCCGAACTACCTTACCTTCGCACTGCAAAGAAGTACGGACGAGGGCGATGAGGTAGAGGGCAGCTTCTCGATTGGTGTGTCTTTTTTGATCATGAGCGCGGGAAATCATTCTAATTATATTTTCCAGGCGAATATGACCCACAGTACGCGTCAGTGGCAGGCAGTTCGCCCATTTCAACATGGCCTGTCAACTCGCCGAAGCGATGGAACGTTCTCCTCGACGCTGTTATCGTTAATGACACCATTACAATCCCCACTACCGATGTCATTGGAGCGCCTAGTAATAAGGCTGTCGTCCTCATGGACAGCGGGGCATCATGGACGTGAGCGTCTCTTTTCATGCTCGTGCACTGCAAGATAACTGAACATCTGTTAGCTATGCTCCCAAGGCTATTTGTGATGCTATTTACGGCAACGTAACTGGTGCTTCGTACGATTCTTCTATAGGTCAATGGGTTGTGCCCTGTAACGCCGAGATCGACATGGCTCTTCAGATTGGGTCAGTGTTTTTACTGACTATTCTACTAAAATTGAACTAAATTATTTGTGCAGAGGCCAAGTGTTCCCTATCCATCCCCTTGATGTTTCACCGGCCAGCACTGTCGATTCGAGCATCTGTGTGGGCTCCTTCATTCCTCAAACAGTCTCTGTTGGTGGTGGACAGTTGTGCGTCTTCGCTATTACCTGCTATTATATCCTGCAATACTTACCCTGTTTAGTGACTGGCTCATCGGCGATAACTTCCTTCGGTCTGTGTACTCTGTCTACGACTTTGGAGACTTCGACGCTTCCGGCAACATGGGCAACCCATACATGAAGTTCCTGTCTATCATCGATCCTGATGAAGCGTCTGTTGATTTCCACAAAGCCCGTGGTGGAACCCCCCGTACCAACATCACCTACTCCGGTCTGGACGGTGTCTCCGTCGCACCGTTGTTCTCGATATCGAACGACATCTCGGACTCTCTGGAGAAGATTGGGAAGTACCTCCCAGCAATGCTCGGTATTGTCGCCCTCAATGCCCTCGTCTTGATCGTTCTTGTCGTTGTTGGGTCCATTTTGTACTGCCGCAAGCAAGGCAGACGCAGAGCCGCTGCATCAAGGACGCGCACGCCTATAGGCCGGATGAGCCCCATGCCTATGAACCCTCGTAACAGCTACATTGCTGGTAACCTGAGTGGTATCCAACAACCGGCACCACCACACATCTACGAGCCGGTTTCAATGGCGCTCACTGAGGACACTTTTGTTCCTCCATCGCCTGCTTTCCACAATGATGGGAGCAAGCTCCGACCAGGCGATAGACCCAAGTCTGTCGCTTAATTCACGCCCCTTGGTCATACTTCCTCATTATCCTTTATGCATGCTTTTGTGCACGTATACATATATATAATATCGCAGCGATGGACTGTTTTGGTACTTTGCTTTTCTTGTTACGCTTTCTCGTCGTTTTTCTCCATGGGACTATATAATATATCATCCTCGTCCGTAGTTGGAACTCCAACCCCACCTCCGTTATGTCCAACTCACGCCACTCCTATATTAAGCGTCTGTAGATTTTTCCTGGTGAATATATTATGTCTGTGGGCGACTTGTATCTTTACTTTTCCGTGCTATCGGCGTAAAGAGCTCTCGTATCGTGATAAAGGAGTGGATGGTACTTTTCGCTGAACATGCACATCCTCCACCTCAGGTACAAACTCGGTATCGACACGGGATCTGCCTGGCTGTTCCAAGAGCTTCTTGGAACGTTGTGCTAGCACTGTCCAGTGTTTGACCTCTTCCTGGGTGGGACGACGTTTATTGGGACCACCTTCAGCGTGCAGCACATACTCAACGGTGTCCACTACCGCAGCAGCGAGTTTCGAAGCGAAGAATTCGTGATTTTTCTTCGCCTTGTTCGAATCGTTTGCTCGCTCTCCTTTCATCGAAAGGAGATAGTCGAGGTCCATTTCATCTACAATGCGCAGACATTGCCGCATGTGTGCACGATTTTTACTAGCAAGCGCCGTTTTGACCATGCTGGACAAAATCTCCGGAGTGGGAAATATATTCCTTCCTTCTGTTCGTTTGGTGTACCTAGGGTTAGGCTTCACCGCGCCGTCCATGAAATCATGAGAGTGGTATCCCGACATTATTTCAAAGGCCCGTGCAGCTGAATTCCAGTCAACAGCAAGCCAGCATGCCCGGAAAACCAATGCATATGTAGATAGCGCAGGCCTGATTGAAGGTCCATTCTTGCCAGTGATTTCCTGTCGCAGCATCCAATCCAGTGTTTCGAGAGCGTGATATCCTGCCGTTGGAGGAGGCAAGCCCAGATACGCCTTGAAAATCTCTTCCATATGTGCACGATCAAGGGTCGAAACGCCGCCCATCGTTTCTGGCCTACGCTTAACCTGCCTGAAGAACTCGATGGCACAGTCATGTCTTCCGCTTTCATTACATAGACGAAGGGCTGCAGCGAGTGAGTGCACTTGTAGGGGCAGGCTACCCATTTGAGCTAGCGGCTCTCCTGGCGTACTGAGACCGAAGTACTCGCGTACGATGCTGAAAGCCAGGTTCTGCTCGGGAATACGGCCTCGCGAGAGCGCTGTTATCGCAGCAGTGACCGCATGGGAATCTATCGGGAAACCTGGGCTCTTCTTTGACGCTTTCACCATCTGCGACCAGAGGAGTTTCGCGTCGCCTGCACTCTTCGCAGCAGGAACAGCCCGTCCGCCACCTGCTTCGCTCGCCCGTGTTATGCCTTGAAACATGGCTGTAAAGATGAACTGGTTGGGCGCCAGTGGACCCTCTGCGTCCAACGCGTAGAAGACATCGAACATTTCTTGGTATTGGCCTGCTGCTCCGAGTATTTTGATATAGGGAGCCAGAGGATCGACGGAGAGCTCTGGGCTCTCGGGATCGGCCTTCTTGACGGAGCCAACATGGCGCTGGAA
>JASFDH010001696.1:0-13587 GCA_036937195.1 Nidularia pulvinata
AAAAACGACATTTTAGTCAGATAATGCCATTTGTTGACTGAAGTATGACTATACGCGGAATTTTCGTTTTTACTGAGAGTCCTCCACGGCATGCCCTAGGCCCACTCGGCTTCAGTACCCCGGTGCCCTCAAGCTCACCATGAAATGTTTGTTCGGCATTTTACCACAAATCACACTTTAGACACAACTTCATTATATTCATCCCATACTAATCTCTCAAACATTATTCCTTCAACAAATCAAACATGCCCCATTGCAGAATTTTCTTGTTAGGGCTTCTCTTGCACTTCTGGATACTAGCAACTCTTTATTTATTTAAATTTTAAAGAGAGATCTCACAAGGAAAAGTTAGCTCACTTAAATAGGGAACAGAAGATAGTGCATCAATTCCATTAATCTGACTGAGTATTATTTTAATAGTAACTGAATTTCATGCAGCAGCAAATGTGCATTATCCTAGGCTTTCTGTCAAGTCTTGTTCCAAAAGGGAGAATAGGGATCAGAGGTCATAGGTTATGATAGTGCTATGTCAGAAAACATCAGAAGTAAACATTGGAAGGATTTCTGACTGTAAAACTGAAGGTAAAAATCATTGGCTTCAGCTTATGTGCTACACCCTTCCAGTTCTTGTGGGTTCTAACTTAGTAAATGGTCCACACATCAGAAGATAATTACCAGTGCCAAAAGTGTGTCAGAGGTAAACAAGATATTGACAACTAGAGTCCAAGTCTAGTGTCCAGGATGAGATAAGACCAGTCAATATAAATTAACTAGAAAGAAGGTTGGAAGGGGGTCAGAAGGTCAGAAATGAATCAGAAAGACTTAGTAGTAACTTAGTCAGAGGACTAGAGGTGATCTTAGTTGATATTTGGATTGGAGACTATGGTACAGAATAGGGCTACTTAAATATGAGTATTACTAATTGTAATAGTAAAAGCAGAAGTAGCAACACTATGGATACAAGGAATAATAAAAGCCCTTGACACATAATAAAAGTAGTGGAAACAAGAGCAGAATCATAACTGAGCAGAAACATACTTGGAGACAGTAATTGTATCATGAGCATTCAATAATAAAGACAATAGTTTGGAGATTAGCAATGAAAGGAAACAGGCAGAAATTGTCAGAAGAATAGCAGGAAATCATATCATAGAGTTGGAAGATGTCAGGAGAGATTGCAGGTGTAACACTTTCACACATCATCTGATCAATGGAATCTCATATTTAAGACCCATAGCATCCCCAGGAACAATTTTTTCAACCCTTTTAGATGCATTGTCAATATTACAGAAGGCTCAGCTCATGTCACAAACTCATTTCCAGGGTATAACCTAGACATTCCAGGCAGATAGAATGCATGGTAAGGCCAGGGAAAATAACTGGAGACTCCAGAAATATCTCCAGAAATGCATTTGAGCACTACTAAGGATAGAGGGGTAGAATAGATGATGGCTTCAGCTTATGTGCTGCACCTACTTTGTTCCTAATGTCCAATTTACAGATGATGATTAGTGGGCTGATTCAGGGATGATGCAAGTTTGACAGTACATTTGAAGTACTTAAATACCAGAGAACCTGAGTGTAAGTACTTAAAACATACTGGTGAACTGGAGAGGTATGTGGGTTATAAAAAAGAGAGCATATGACAAGGGCTAAGAAATACAAGTTGAATGTTAACATGAAGAGGTATACTACAAAAAGTATAGTGTATGTGGCTGAATCAGAGTAAGCACAAAAACGGAAATGGACTGGAGTAAACCTGAGTAAACACCAGAGGTGAGCTGAGAGTCAGGAAAGAGTCAGGATTGATTGTGAGCAGTCTGGAGATGATGCATACTGCACCATATAGGGATATGACAACAGATCATCATATATTACTATAAGTATGCTTCTGTACTCTGGTCTTGTTCCTCAGCTTGACCTAATCAAATACAGTGTTGTACATAGAAGCAGTAAATACCTAAAAGTAGTAAAGTAGCTCCAGCCAACAATTGTTGGAATTATTTCATAAATTTTGCCTTGAATTTAAAAGAGGGTGATAGTGTGTGCAAGTTACCATTTTTCTTGAAGCAATTGGTTGGTATCTCCTCATGAAATCTGCAAAACAAGAAATACTGCCTTAAAATGGCAATAATTTCTCTAGGTAGTTGTTCTGTCTTCATTCTGCCCTCAAGCATTGTAATTCAAATTGTTTCATCAGTGTCATGAGTAGCTCACATAGCATATTACAGCATAAAGCATGAATTCAAAATTACAGAAATATCTGAAGCCCAGGGATAGTTTTACCTCTTCTATGTAATTTCCTCTTTGGGATCAGAAAATGGGAACATCTACTGAGCTAGGTGGATAAGTCTCACATCTGATTTCTCTTTTGCAATAATAAGACTATATAGACCACTACAATGTAGAAGGTTGACTGAACATCAAGCATCCCTGCTGCTGAAGGAACAGGAATTTGTTTGTTGTTTGTACTGCTTCTAGGTACAACACTGTATAGCCTTTGTGACAACCTCATTCAGATCCCTTGGACTCAGAACTACTTAAACCTCTTAGACCTAGTCCAGAGGCTCATCAAACCTAAGCTTCTCTTAGAAAGAGACTTACCAACTCAACAGCTGTCCTTAACCATAGAAAGCATGTCTTATACTGAACCCAAGAATCTAATATGTAGTTTCACTACTATTAGACTGAACTTTGAACCCTGAACCACCAAACTTTGCTTCAAACCTATAACAAAGGCTTAACTACTGTAACAGATGAGGGTGATTGATACTTAACCTCCTGACCAGAGGTTTGGTCAAGAGGAATCTCCAGAGACCAGAGATCTCATTGAGCACAAATAATGATGACAAGAAGGGATTAATCAAATGGAGATGGTTTAGGATGGTTTAGAGGTAGCTTATTCACTAGCTAGAGGCTAGTAGAGATGTTAAAACACAATAATTAACAAACTGAAGTTGTATGGTACATTTGAGGTACTTAAATACTAAAGAATATAATTACCCAGAGTAAATATGCAAAGTACTTAAATCATACTAGTGAATTGAAGAAGTGAGTTGGTCAAAAAAAAGAGAGCATATAATGAAGACTAAGGAGTACAAACTGAATGTTAATGCAGGAGAATATACTATGAAAAGGATAGTGTTTGTGGCTGAAACATAATAAGCACAAAAATAGAAAAAGATGACCTGAGTAAACCCAGGAATGAGCAGAGAATTGGGAGAGTGTTGGGATTGATTGTGAACAGTCTGGAGATGGTAAGTGCTGCATCATACAGGGATATAACAGCTCAAAACTATGAGGGACAGATCAAATACAGGCACTATGCTGAGTTAAGGTGCCAATCCTGGTGCCTGCCTCTTAAATGGCATGTACTTCAATACAACATATTAATCAGCCAGCCTGTAAATTTGATTTCTGTTTGAGTACTTGCAGTTCAATATCACTTGTTACAGATTTCTTACTTGGTTATTCATACCTGCTATGCAACTTTTTTTCTTTTTATAGAACAATTATCACATGTGTAGTTATATTCAACTAGCCGATTATAACAGTATTTATACTTAGTATACCACACACAGACCATTGTAGTTTACTATAAGTAGACTTCTGTACTGAGGTCTTGCTCCTCAGCTTGACCTAGACAAATATAGCTTGTGACAATCTCACTCTGATCACTTGCACCTAGAATGAATTCAAACTTCTCAGACTTAGTCTAGAAGCTCATCAAATCTAAGCTTATCCTAGAAAGAGCCTTAACAACTCAACAGCTTTCCTTTGCCATAGGAAGCATGTCTCATATTGAACACAAGAATCCAGAATCTATGAACTTTGCCTTGAACCTATAACAAAGGCTTAACTGCCATAACATCATTGCCTTATTCAGATGGGAATTTTAGAGTGCTGAGAATGCAAGTACCAGCAGTGTATGTAAATTGTCAAGCATGCCAATCTCTGTTTGTGCTGAAATATTGTATTATTTCTTCAAATTTGGGTGTATTTATATTAGTACTTAGATACTACAGGCATCAATTGAATTTATTCTTGACATGTCTATACACATTTAGAGTTACTTTCCAATGTACTGATCACTGGAGGTTTGATGGCTCCAGCCACCAGTACCATTATTCTCCCAGTGTTGCAAAGAGACCTTGTGTTGCAAATCAGTCTATATATGGCCTCAAACCCAACCAATAACAAAAAAAATTCATGATCTGAATCTAATTATGTGTTATCAATATGACTGTATTTTTTCCCCAGAAATCTTGCACTCTTGATAATTCAAGAGACAGATTTACCTGTGAATTGATGGTTTTCAGATTTGATCCTTTTATATCATTACTACCAGTCACTCATATTCCAAAAATTTGAACACATACCACTTTAACACACTAAAATCTAAATCTAAATTCTCTGAGACAGAAATGCAAGCTGAAGAGACGTTACACTATGTCAACAACTGACCATGACATTTGCACTGCTGCACCAGGAGAGATTGTAACTCCAGCATGCATCACCATTTTCATCTAAAAGTGGAAGTCAGTTTGTTGAGCATTTGCAAAGTCAAACAGCAGGCACATGAGATAAAAGCACTCCCAGATAGGCTATGCCAGAGGAAGCTGTGTGTCTGTGCTTGAAACTTGGTGTGACCCAAGCATGATGATTTTTGCAACATTAGGTTACTTAGAAGAACATGCCATTGCACCGCATAAATCCTATACTTCAGCATAAAAATTACATATTTGCAGAGGTGTGATTCTGAGCTTTGAGCAGTATACAAAAAATGATGAGGAAGTTACCAATGTGAAGTAACTTGCTACTGATCAAAATATTTGCAACAACATGGGAGTGATACAGTAAGGGACAACCAAACATGACAGAAATACATACACTTTTTTGGAGGGGGATCAAGGTACCAGATATTGCAAATAACTGTGAAAAAATTATATTTAGACTTGAATGAACATATTTGCATGACCTGATTTGTTAGTGAAGTTTTTGATCTGCAACCCTCAAAAATTTGGCCAAACCCCCCCAAAAAAGGGGGGAAAATATGAAAAAATGTGCAATTAATAAATCTCATTGAGAGCATCCTGAATATGTAAAAAAGCCCGAAATTCCAACAAAATATAGTCTAAATTAGGCTACAAAATCCATTACATAATCTGCCTGTGGTAAGCAGCAGGCACCCATAATATTATTCCTGCAGTGTTGCAAAATGACCTAGTGTTTTAAATCATGAATTATGCCACAGCTACTGTGAATTGAGGTTTGAAACTTGGCACATGTACTCAGACAAGTATTATAAGTATAAATATGGCTTTTATTTTGAAACAAAAATTGAGGCATGGAAAACCCAGGCAGATTTTGCAAAACTAGGTCATTTATGACCATTTCAATGGTAGCTTCACAACCTCTCAATGAAATAAAATAAAATTTATATTGTAATGAAGCAGAGATTTCCACTTTTATGGCAATGTAGATTTAAACAATGGCAGTGAGGAACCAGAGGTGTGGTGTTGCTGTCAGTTTACATTTTGCAATACTGCAGGAATGATAGTAGTGACAGTATTTACATCCACTCAACACATTGATGCAAGGCCAACAAAGGAAGACAGCTGGATGAAAAAATGTCAGTGGCCTCAATGGACAATCCCATGGAATTGGTAAAGTTGTTTTCATTTTATTAACTACTAGTGCATAGATTATACTAACTACAATTAGTATTAGGGTTGGGTAAAGTATTGCTACAGGGAGGTACTGAAGAAGGGCTTTTCAGATGTCAAAGACTTTGTATATTAGCATCTAAATGTTTGTTATATGAGGCTATTTGCTGGTTCATAAATCACTCTTGGCAATTCATCAGTGGCTATCAGAAGGGATTGACTGGGCAGTTTGATACCAAAAGGCACATTAGGTAGTCACAGAATGGGAAATGATGTCAATTGAGGCTGTACTGAACTGAATTGTATCATTCCATACCTGAAATATGCATATATAAGGTCGATTTGGACCCTGAGTGTTGGAATATTGGATCGCAGTATATTGGATTGCAGTTTGCAAGTGTTTCGCAATGTCACCGCATTTGTGCATACATCTCACTTCCTTTAGTTTACATTTTTGTGGCTTTTCTATGGTTAACTATATTTGTATATTTGTTTCAGGCTTGCAGTATATAGGTAGTCTACTATTGTTGTATGTACTCATCCATTTGCCCTCTTGGACCCCCTTTATCCTTCTGAGGACAAACTGTCTCTGATGTTGTCGAAACTGCATCGTTTATTTAAACACTGAGAGCACCTAAAAAGTGCGTTGAAATGGCCGAAAATTTTGGCCATCCTTAAACGTCGTGGGAAAACTTCGGAGATGTGTTTTTTGATGTCTTTTCAAGTTCTAAGTTCAGATCCACCATCAGTTTTCCTCCAAAAATTCTGGTTGTCGAGATATCCATTTTGTTGTGTTTGGCTGTCCCTTACTGTAGTGCCTAGGATTCTAAATAGATAAAACAAGGGTTCCTCGCCAGAATTCGGGTTTCTGAACAGAAGTATCCTTCTGTGAACGTTACTCAATAATCATTACGTGTCGTGCATATGGATTTATCATGCACTTTTGTAAGCTGATTCAAAGCCTAGTAATGGCTTCCATCTGCGTAAGCTGATTTGCAATGGATTTTTAATCAGCTACCCATTTGGAAGTTCGTATCAGTGATGGGCCTGTGACGATCCTGAAAATATAGAATATAAAAAGTATGAGATATCATTAACCTGCGAGCTAAATCTACTTAGTTTCGTATCTGCTGCATAGTCTCGGCACCTGCAAGCAACTCTCAATGGCTGTTCTTCGACTCTATGGCATAGCACAAACGACCTGCACCCAGCGCGTTGCGATCATCATGCACGAGAAAAAAGTTCCCTTCCAGCTTGTAGAATTAGACTGGAAAAACAACGAACATAAATCTCCCGAATACCTCGAGAAGCAGCCTTTTGGACAAGTACCCTACCTGGTGGGTGTTCGAATAATAATACAGCCTATTGCGTAACCTTCTCACTTGAACATTTCATTACAGGATGATGATGGTTTTATCCTATATGAAAGCCGTGCTATCTGTCGATACATCGCTGCAAAGTATGCAAAGCAAGGTACCCCTCTCATTCCTGAAGATCCCAAGGGAAATGCTATCTTCGAGCAAGCTGCCTCCGTGGAGACACAAGATTTTGAACCATACGCTTTAGGCGCTGTTGCAGAGAAAGTTTTTAAGCCGTAAGTACATAATATTTTAAAAGGTTCTGTCCTCCTTTAGAACATGTGTTAATTTTCTATGTTTTCTTCAAGAAAGAGAAACCTGCCGACAGACCAGTCTGCTTTCGAGAAGCACATTGAAAACCTATCTGCAAAACTTGATGTCTACGATATTATTTTAAGTAAACAAAAGTATCTAGCCGGTAATGTAGGTCGTTGCCTATATCCTCATTTATTCTAAATGCTCAGGATTATTATCGACTTGATTTCAGGAACTCACCCTTGCCGATCTTTTCCATATCCCTCACGGCTCTCTGCTCACTGTTGCCGGGAGCAATGTTATGGATACTAGGCCTAATGTTGCGAGGTCTGTTCTTATGCCGCATTTATTGAGTAGAGGATTTAACGACAACCATTTATATGGTTTTAAAGGTGGTTCAACGACATCACTTCCCGGGAATCGTGGCAGGCAGTGAAGAAGGGTGTGAAGAGCACTGTGTAATCTGACTGTAATTGTCTCGAACTCGCGTGTCTCCAACGCACAATCATGATATTTTATTTTCTTCGAGCTTGTTTTGCGCAACGACTTCAGAGCATTTCATTCAAAAGAATGCGATTTTTCTTCAGAGAAAAAAAAAAGCCGGTGCAAGAGGTAGACGTAGATATCGTACCGCTAGGCATAAGTCGAATGCTGGTGCGGAATTTGCCTGCCTCAGTTCTTGGCGACATCGAGCTACCGCTTTATCACAGGAGAACTTATTATTTATCCCCGAGGAAAGCTGCTCCAGTGACAGCCGACGTGCCCGCTCGTGGGGAATGGGTGCGATACGCTGGAAGAGGAGATATGAAAGACGACCTAGATCATCTTGTGTAGCCCGATGCATGGATGTTTTGTATCCGATAAGCACGGGCGTGAGTGGTTGAAGGAGTGTGATCCGTGCATCCGGAGCTTTCGTCGGGGTTGGAGAAACCATGGTGGACATAGGGATAGACAGCGCGCGGCGGGGGGGACGCATTCGTCTTCGTGTGGCTGATGTGCGTCACCCCCGCCTTGAAATGAATTCTGTCTCCCGAGAGCCTTGGTGAGAAAGACAAGGGGATACGTTCGTGCGTGCCACCTGGAATAGATGGAGATGGGGAGGAGTCGCAGCGCTAGCACTCCATCCAGCAGCTCAAACCTCCCACATAACGAGCATCGCTGGATTCACATAGGACGTCCATTCGAATGACCGCATCGCATATCCAGCGAAACCCACGAAGACTACACATCCTCAACCGCCTAGGCCCGCCCAACACCTCCTCGAATTGTCAGTACCTCCATCTGTCGCGTATACGGTCTTCGACGGGCGAGCTGCTCGGGTGCCAAATGCACTGAGGATATGCATAGCCCGTCAAGCGTTGGCACAGAGGCACAATCTGCCAGCAGGCCGCTGGCGGTGTGTTGGGCTACAGTGGCCCTCAAATATGTGTGCAATAGCGGCGTTCGAATATAGATATGTGCAGTAGCAACATCTAGATATACGCCCCGATACCAAGTGGCATGGTGGGATAAGTGTCTCGGTTTGAGTGCCATGGTGCTGGCTTGCTCGGTCGATGAGGTCGTTGGGGAAGCCGAGGAAGTGGAGATGCGACGGGTTCGCGGGGAAGGGAGGGCGGATGCACCACAGGGCATGTGTTGGTTCATGCAATGGGATGACGGGACCATAGCAGAGGTCCCTTATTATGCATGCGGCCAGGTGCTGGCGAGAAGTTGGGCCGTCCAGATGCTGCGAGCTGGGCAGTGCTAGATTATTGGCGGTAGCGAACCGATAGTACAGGTCGATGGGTGCGGCGGCGCTAGGTCGATGGGTGCGGCGGCGCTAGGTCGAAGCTTTCTAGGTGTGATAATGGAATCAGTAGCAGGAATCCCTTGGCTTCACGGAGCTGCATGAAAGTGCGGGGAACTAGCAAGTGACTGCGGATGAGTCCTGGCGTAAAGGGGGTTCTTACGTTCAGATTTTGCATGATAGATGCTAGTTAATGGGAAATAGCAGAGAAGTTGGACGAGATGGAGTACGGATTGGCTTATGTAGGGCTTTGTAAGGAACTACACAAGAGTTCAAGGCGATCAGTCTTTGAGACGATGACGAGGGTCAGAGCCCGGCAATCAAACCTTCCCACGATCGCGTTTGTTGATGTTCCCACCGTGGGAGCAACCCCCGAACTCCGCCCATCGCAGGTTCAGTCACTTTTGACCACCGTGATCGACGACTCCGAGCACGCTATTCCCCCGCCCGTCCCCTCCGCGCGCACGGGCCCCCATCACCCTTTATGCACAACTCATCCACGGTGACACAAGTGCAGTCTATGATACCCAACGAGCAGCCGCACCCCGCGGCGAAACGGAAAGCGGCGGAGGAGAGCGCGAACCCGCTGGTGAATGCGGCGAAGAGGGCGAAGAAGGAGGTGAGCGCGTGGTGTATCTTGTGTGGGATTATGCTAATTGAACGCTCTTGTGTATGATAGGGCAAGGCTGGCGCGTCGAGCAAGCGGAAACGTACGTTCCTCCACCCACCCATCCATCCAACGCGTCTTCTGACCTCCCTCCTACCCCCAGTGCTCAATACAGAAGAAACCCCAGGCGGCCTGCTCATAGTGCGCGCCCCTGCCCCCTCCTCCTCCCAGCCCCTCCCCGCACGCACATCCTCCTCCCAGCCACAGCCCCCGCCCTCCACATTCACCGCTGGGGCCGGGCCCTCCAAGCCACCCGCCGCGAAGAAGTTCCGCGCGGGCTCCCAGCCGCCCCCCATGCACATGGAGGACCAGGACCCAGAAGCAGAGAACGACGTGCGCGCGATGAACGACGAGGCGGACCATCTCCGCCGACACTCGCGCGCCTCTACCAACACGTCGATAAACCCTGCGTTCCAATTCCCCCCTCGTCCTCAAATAGCGACAGCGGCAGTCGAGAATACGCGTAAAGCCAAGGGAAAGGTGAAGGAGAAGACGAAGACGAAGAGGCCACCTGGGATCCGAGACACCTCCGAGCCCATCCCCGAAAGCGAGACGCCGCAGATTGAGCGGAATAAGCTGTTAAGGGAGGGGGCGATGGCTGCGATTCGTAGTGGGGGCGGTGGGAAGGGAGAAGAAGGGAGGGGACGCGAGGATACGAGAGGAGGAGCGAAGGAGCATAGAAGGAAGAGCTCGTTTGGGAGGGGGAAGCGGATTAGTAGTTCGTTTGAGAGCACGGGGGTCATTAGTGAGTTTTGGTTCCCTTCATTTCTCTTTTCCCCTTCGTTTGTTGTCCACGATTCCTTTCCTCTGCCCGTATTTTCTTATCCCCTCCTTGTTCTTCTTCGCTCCCACCTTATCCTCCTACATTCCCCCACCCCTACTTCCTCCCTCCTCTCCCGCCTCCCTCACTATCACCACCACCACCACCACCACCTTCCTTTTCCTTTTTTACCCCACTCCTCCTTTCTCCGTCCCTTCTGGATCTACCTCACTTATCCCCGTTATTCACTTCCTTTTCGTCTACTATATTAAACCCGAAACTGAATCCCACCCCCCCCAACAGGCCAACCACACACCTCCGTCTCCGACACCTCCTTCTACAAACACATCGATGCCGACCTCCCAGACTCGGAGCGCATCCGACAATTGCTCATCTGGTGCTCCCTGCGCGCTTCTGGCTCCATGTTGGGGTCGACTAATACCCCATCAAAACCCAAATCAAAACCCTTGCCTCCCTCTTCGTCCTCTTCATCGTTGCCGGCGTTGTCGGATAAGGCAAAGGAGGTATTAAGAAGCACGCAGGATGAGGTAGTGCGGATGTTGGCGGAGAAGAGAGTTGATGTGAGTTTGTATGATGGAGAGGGAGGAGGCGAAGGGGAAGGGAGGGGGGATGCGAAGGAGAATGAGCAGAATGTGCGGAATAGGGGGTGGGAGGTCGTTTATTCTGGGCATATACAGCGGTAAGTGGTGGTTATTTTTTTTTTTTTGCTTGTTTTGGTGTTTTTGGTGTTCTTTTTGTTAGACGAGGTTGATGCTTTTGAAGCTCTGATTCGCTCTTCTCCTCGTGCTTTTCATGCTCGCCCTTTTGGGTTGACTGAGCACGTTCCTCCCTATCTATCTGCATTCTCGCTCGCTCACTTGCCTGCTGTTCGCGCCTTCCCTCACTTTTGTGCGTCGTCGGCACAACTATTTATTTGGGTGCACGATACGCCCGGTTTTCCCATTGGGCTCCCTTTCTTGAATGCTGTGCTTCTTTCCTCGTTCTGTGAATTCTATTCGCGTGCTGGCCAATCTCATGTCGTTTATGTTCCTTTCTTGCCGCTTGCCTTTTATCTCTGCATTCTGTTCTTGCCTGGATTCGCCATTCTTTCCTTCTTGCGTTCCCGCTATCGTGCGGGTCTTTTCTACTTTTGTCGCCTTTCGGATCTACCTGAGTGCACGGCCCACTTTTGATTCTTCATTCCCATCTTGCTTTCTCGATTTTGTGCCTCTGGATCCACATTAAGTTAGCTTTTGCTAGTTGACGTCTTCTGCCGTCTTGCTGTCTCTATTTTTTTCGTGGTCAATGTTTTCCGGATGTACGATGCTATATCTTTCTTCCTGTCCAATCTTGTTTTCTTTCCTTGCTTTCTTGTCGTTCTCCTGGCGCCGCCAGGCCTATCCGAAGGTCGAGAAGGTTGCTTTTCTCTCTTTTCTTATTGATTTATTACTTTCTTTTCCCCTCCCCGCCAAGGCTTACCAGGTGTACGATATACCCGCATTTCCTGCTTGATTTCTTTCTCTTTTTTGCTTAGTTTCCAGCTTCCTCGCTTTCTTTCTCGCTTTTTCTGGTCTACTGGGATATATGGTACTCGCTTCTTCCTCCCTTGGCTTCCTCGTTTTTTTCTTTTGCCTCCTTCGTTATCAAGTCTATCCGGATACACGGTACCCAGGCGGCTACTTGGCTTATTTTCCCGCTTTGTCGCCTGATACACTCTTCTAATCTTTTCATAATCTGCATCTCAAATGACACTGACCCACGTCTCTTCCATCAGGGCTCAAGAAGAAGACGAAGCATGGAAAAAGGTTTCCTACGCCTACGAAGCCTACACCAAGCAACTTCGTGCCCCGCCCATCCCGTCTTCCCCTGCTCCCCCGGAGCTATCGGCAAAAGCTAAAGGAAAACAACGTGCCCCAGACCCCCTACCCATGGTGCACGAACTTCCAACAGTGATGCAGGCAGGGGCATGGCAGGCAATGAGCGTGGAAGGGCTCAGGGAGCCTATGGCCTCGTCTTCTCGGTTTGGGTCAGATATGAAGAGGACGAGCCAGGCAGTGGAGGAGGAGCTTGTCCACCGAATCCCGGATGTGCAGTTCATACTGGACCAGCTAAACACGTATGTGAGCGCTGCGCGGGGGATGACAAGGGTGGTGGAGGACATGCTGGACAGGCGGTTCGATCTTCTCTCTGACGTGCTGGCTTCTCGACACGCTGTACCTCCTCCATCACATGCTTCCTCCTCGTCGGATGCAGCACACCTCCTGTCGACATACCTTCCGCCCTCGTCCTCGTCCTCATCTATATCTTCAAGGGACCCACTAAACCTTCTGCGTGCATTAGCTCGTGTGGACGAGGAGCGGCCCCCGGGACAAGTGGGTGATGCAGCACGGCGGGCGGTGAGGGAGGTGCAACGCGCGGGAGAGAGTGGGGTGGGCGCTGTGGGGGAAAGGCGCATCACAGGCGTACCGGCTACGCCGCGGAAAGGTGGGGGCGCAGTGCTGGGGACGCCTAGGAGAGGGGGTACCCCTGGGAGGGAGAGGGAGCGGTAGTAGCGTTTCGGGGTCTTGGTTGTCTCTTCTTTTCCTATGATTCCATGGGTCTTCGTTCTTCTCTTCTCATGCTCGTCTGTTTTCATAGCTCCTCGTGCTCCCTGTACTCCTTGTTGTCTATTACCCTAGAGTGCTTCTGTTACTCTCTGCCGATTATCTTTACAGTGGGATGCCAAATCTGTAATTTGAATATCTGATTTCATGTTCGAGTTGGAGGTCTTTACACCCCCCACCTGTCTGGGTGGAATATATATTGAGTATACATGGATTTTGGGGCCTTACTGGGAGTTAAAAGGAAGTACTTTATATTAATCTGTGCCAACTCCATGTAGATTCCACATAGAGTCTCTGCATCTGCATAGAGCACAGGCCCCTACCAAGTCAGCTTAAATAGAGTCAACATACACTCCACATACACTAATCTAAATAGTAACTAGGCTCAATAATAAGTCAATATTTTACATCTTCCTCAATGAAGAAAATATTTGACAACATAATTAGATGACATATAAGACCCTCTCAGTTTGAGCTAACATCATTGAAAAA